>CAUYPK010070275.1:0-127850 GCA_963574355.1 Loris lydekkerianus
ATATTCTTCTTAGCAAAGTATCTCAGGAATGGAAGAAAAAGTATCCAATGTACTCAGCTCTACTATGCAGCTAAATTATAGCTTTCACATGAAGGCTATAACCCAACTATAGCACAAGACTATGGGGAAAGGGCCAAGGAAGGGAAAGAGAGGGGAGAGATTTTGGTGGAGAGAGGGTAATGGGTGAGGCCACATCTAGGGTGCATCTTGGAATGAGTACAGATGAAACTTACTAAATGCAGAATATAAATGCCTACAGACAGTAAATAAGAAAATGCCATGAAGACCACATTGCACAGCTTGATGAGAATATTTCAGATTGTATATGAAACCCACACATTGTACCCCTTGATTGCACTAATGTACACAGTTATGATTTAACAATAAAAATAAATAAATTTTAAAAAAAGAAAAAAAAACTGTTGTAAAATTGTAAGACTCAGTATATACTGATGACAACAATACAAGTCATGTTTAAAAAAAAAAAAAAGTCCCTTATTAATTTTTTTAAAGTATATTCATCAATGGATGAATTGAAATAAAAATTTCATTTTTCTGATGATTAAACTAACATATAGTATGTAATTTATGAAATTTGAAATGAAAAAGAATAATTTAGTTATATTCACCTTAAACCTTGAGATAAATACTCTTATACTCTCTAGTAACATTTAATTTTCTCTAATTAATCATATGTCTATTTCCTCTCTTTGTTGATAAACACTACAACAACCAGGAATGTGCATGTTTTGTTTTTTAAATTGTTAAAATTAATACTTGACATACATGTGTATATACAATATGTCCTTATTGTACCTAGAATCAAACCTTGTTGACATTGTGTTTATATTCATGTGAAGATGTATACATAAAAAATGATTATGTAGTTAAAAATTGAATGATATATAATATTTTGAATTTTACTTTTTTAGATAATACTCCAATACTCCATTGTGAATTTCTTTATAAGTATTAGGTCTTTTTCTTTTCTTTTTCTTTTCTTTTTTTTTTTTTTTTTTTTTAGACATAGTCTCACTCTGATGCCATGGGTAGAGTGCCATGGCATCATCATACCCCACAGCAACCTCAAACCCTTGGACTCAAGTGATCCTCTTGCCTCAGCCTCCCAAGTAGCTGGGACCACAGGCACCCACCATGACATAAGGCTAATTTTTGTATTTTTAGTAGAGACGGGGTCTCACCCTTGCTCAGGCTGGTCTCAAACTCCTGAACTCAAGGGTCCTCCACCTTGGCCTCCCAGAGTGCTAGGATTATTAGATCTTTCAATAATAAATTGTTATTATAGTAGTCTCGTACAACTGGGAAAACTGAGCCTCAGAGATGGTAAGAAAATTGCCCAAGATTACAGAAAAAGCATGAGGCAGAAATTCTTGTCTAGAGGGTCTGCATTACTTCAAAGCAGTTGTACTCACTTCCTAGTTTGTAAGTCATTTCATTACTAGTAAAAATAAAACATTTTTATATAAAATACTATAATGAATATATTTATCTTGCCATCTTCTCTGATTATTTCTGTAGAATATGTCAGTATAGAAAGTCAGCCACTGATTGATTATGAACACGTCTTAAACTACAGATGTATTCACATTCCTTTTAGGAAGCTCACATCCGTGTGTGACGTTACCTGTGTCATTGTACCTGTTAAGAATGATTGCTTTATTAACATTTGTCTTCATGATATTCTATTGATATATTTTTCTACTTTATTTTTACTGATATTGACTATTTTTTCATATGTCTATTGGCATGTATTTTTTTAATGAAGAATGGCTTCCCATTGCCTGACAGCAATTCCAAGCACATTCTTGCAACCTCTGAGAAACTTTGCATTTTACCAAATAGAAATGCATTAATTAAAATGGAATAAACTGCTGCTATGTGAACGTAATCCTCTTCCCCATTATAAAATATAAAATGCAACTAAAAAACTGTATCTGTCTTCTTGCTCTTCAATCCTCACCGCTTAAGCAAGTTTGAGCCACTCAACATTTTCTTGAAGAAATGAGCCAATGAGCCACACTGGTGCCAACTATCCAGTTGAGTTGTTTATAGACCTGGATGTTGGTCTATTTTTTTGTACTTTAATAACTTTAGACTGTTTCAACAATTTCTATGAGTTGAATATAAATATGTATAAATATAGAATATTTTGTATTTCAAATGTTATTATACTAAAGCATTAGAAAACTTGGTTTTCCCAGGTTCAACCTATACCTAACCATCTCACCAAAAACTTTTATTGAACGTTCTCACTACATAACAAGTTTAAAGTGTTAGGTTTAGTGTTATGGTTAAGGTTCCCTATAATTTTTCTATTCTTTTGACTTTCAAAATATATAGTCACATCATTTGCAAATAACAACCATGTGTTTTCCTTTATTAATACTGAGATTTCTCATTTATTCATCCCTTATAAAACTTTAGTCATGATAATAGTGAATCGAGGCATCTTTGTTTTCCTGTTTTAATAGTAATGTTTCACTAGTATATGACATTAGCTAATAGTATGGTATAAACATTTTATATTGTTATAGAGGATGTCTGTATTATTAGTTTCCCAAGATCTCTATCAGAAATTATTTCTGAATGTTATTAAATGTTTTGAAAAGCAAATAAATCATATCCTCATTTGTAGTTATTCAGATGTGAAATATTTTATTGTTATTTTGTTAATTCCCTAAACTTTTTTGTCTTTTTATTATTGCAATAAATTTTATTACTTCATGCTGATGTTATTTAAATTCTATAGAAGATTTCAATTTATACTCTAGGGTTAGTCAATCTGTAATTTACTTTTCTTGTGTTGTCTCTGTGTGAGAACTTCATAAGATTTAAAAATTGGAAAGCTTTGCACCGATTTCCAGAGTATAAAAAATGTGTGTAAAGTATCTTCCTTTTTCTCATGTAATTTCCTCAAGAATTCATCTTCCATGACAGTATATTCATAAGTGCTTACTGCCAGAAGATCAACCGATCCATCTTTTCCATTTTACACATGAAATAGAAACCCGGAGTGTTTGAATGCATTAGCCGTTATCACAGGGGACAGCTTTCCTGTTCTCTCTCTGCCTTTCCTCCCGCAGGGAAGCTTGAGGAAGACGCCAGGAAGCAGGGAGCGCAGCCCCACGCAGAGGACTCCACTAGACAGAAGCAAGCGAGGGAAAACGGAAACCCAGGATTTCACATTTCTAACATAAACATCTGAAGATTGAAATTATTTTTTATGATTATTCATGGTGATATAAATAAATGAAGAAATATTTAAAGTTACTCTATTTTGACCATGTAATTTTAGCCAAGAATCATATAAGTTCTACTTTCCCTTGGTAGTTAGCATGTCTGAAAGATATATCAAAGGTGAATACAACCTGTCCACATTTATAATAAAATCAGAAGCAACAGGAAAAAGAAGATAAATGGAAATGCATGACTCAACGGAGCATTTCAAAACGTGGCCAAGGTCTGCTCTAAACGGATTTGAGCTTTGTTTTGCTGTCTTTTTTTGTTGTTGTCATTTTTCTTTGGCACACTTGGGCAAAACTATGATTACTAGCCGTATATGAGGCCCTTTCATTCTTACATGACTTTGATACAGAGACAGTAAACCCTGGAGAAACAGGAATCGCGCTCAGACAGGTACTCTGTACACTCACACTGATATTATGTATCACAAAAGTTTGGTATCATGTTGATACCAAACTGAATAATTTAAATTAATACTGATATTATGTACCATATAATTTTGGTATCATATTGATAGCAAATTGAATAATTTAAAAGTCTAGTATGATTAATCTTCTGGGTGCACTTAAAAAAAAACAAAAAAACACACAATGGAAAATAACATATTTTACATAACACTGGAAGCTGTGGTAAGGACTGGATCAAATTTTACTCTACAATAGGATCACCCAAATAACAGCTGCATTAAAAATAGCAACTCAACTTGTCATCAATTACATGATAAAGAACATGGATAGGGAACCTGATTGGCTTGATCAAAACTAATATCAGGTGAGTAAGCCATGCAGATGAGTACACTGTTATCAGCAAAATATTGTACTAAAATGATGAGGTTGATTGGGTATCCTGAAGGAAAATTGAATATTCTAATTATCAATTAAAACCGAGAAGAAGAGTGATACAGGAAAGTGGGAAATAAAAAACATATAATGTTTGGCACCAGAGATTAAGGTTTAAAATTTTCCCTTTGATATTAGCTTTCATAGATAAACTAATTAATATTTAATTGGATATTCTTGAGTAAAGGTAAATGAAAATTATTTTTAAATTTGCATGATACGATCCAAACTACTTTGGAACATTACCCACACATTTAAAGGGCACCTCTTTCAATGTGCTGTGGCTTCAGAGATAGAAAGGATTTGACATTGGTATTCATTATAAAATTCTTATAATTATTTCAAAGACTTGCTGTAATTTTTATAAATAACATATTAACCAAAGTCAATGAATCTAGAAAGTAAAGTAGTTCTTAAACTGTTTTTCTCTCTCTCTTAAAAATTAATGCTACTTGTAGGGTTATATTGATCTGACTCAATCATAAAACGCTTATAATGTTAATGAAAAACCTGAGTACCCATAGATTAAGCATAGAGAGTGTACTGCTTTATGGTCATGTAGGGCACAGTATAAATGTTGCTGTGAAGTCTTGTTTTCCATTAATGCTGTAAAATGTTTGTGAATTCAAAATGATTAAATCTTTTGACCTACTCAAATGAAATTATCCCTAAAGAAGTAGCTTCAAAATTATAATTTCCCTTCAAACCATTGTACGTGTGAGGACTTTAATTAATCCATTAGTTTATTTAATATGATAAAATTAATCTTGATTTTGCATTTCATTTTAATAACCTTGATAGTTCAAGAGCTGCCTTTAAGCTTATATTAATTTTGTGTGAGTGTGTTGTTATCTGCAAGGATTTTTTTCAAATTCTCATTTGCAAATAGTCTCAGAAACTGCAGGTGTTTGCTTGTTGAGCACAAATGTGTTTAAAGGTAAAAGCAGAAAAAAATGCAGAAAACTACAAAGAAACACAATGAGAGTAAACATACAAAAAAATGTATTTTCCAAGCCCCTTTATCTTATTTTCTTATTGCTTTATCCTCATCTCACGTGGATATATTTTTGTGATGCCGAAGTCTTCCTCCCTGAAACTTCGTTCATTATGTGTTTGTTCAGTGCCTTATTCAGATTAGCGAGGGCAGCTGTTCACACGCCCAACTGTGAACAGTTCTCAGATCTTCCCTATATAGGTTACTCACGGAAATCTAACAGTCCACTGTGATCGTTCTTTAGGTTAAAGCCTTAAAATATTCCTGTTAAAACACATATGGGGCAGGGCATAAGGGCTTCCTGTAATCCTGGCACTCTGAGAGGTCCAAGACAGGAGGATAACTTGACTTAAGGGGTTCGAGACCACCATGAGCAAGAATGAAACCACGCCCCCTTTACAAAAAAAAAAAAAAAAAATTACCTGTGTTTGGTGGTGTGCACCTATATTCCCAGCTGCTTGGGCGGCTGAGGCAGAAGGATTGGTTGAGTCCAGAAGTTGAGGTTGCTGTGAGCTATGATGAAGCCACAGAACCTCAGCCAAAGACAGAGTGAGACTTTGTCTAAAAACAAACAAACAACAAAAAATTAAAACCCCACATGTTGATTGATTGGAAGTGGGAGAAGCAAAGGGAAGATTTATTTTTCTAAGATATTTTTGGAGCGTTTAATGAAAATCTTTTATTCATAAAGTTTGGAATTTAATTGCACTATCTTTTACTTATTCCACAAATATTTCCTTTTCAGGCTGAGTACTGTTCTTGGTATAACTGCTGTTCAGGCACCTCTGCCAGGAGAGCCCCCCTCCTTGCTCCAACAGCAGGGTCTTTGGGTTCTCTAAGGCTCCCACACTGTGTCAGCTGGTGTCCCTGAGCCTGCACTGCCTGGCATTGTGAATTTCATGGGCTATCCACCTGCTGTACCCATGGAGTTTCAGCTACTGGAGGGGAACAACTTTAATCTGTATTTAGCAATGATGAATGTCTCATTGTGTAAGTGTTAGGGGTGCCGGTGGGATCCTGATGATGCCAGGCAGAGTGCAACAGGCCCAGAATCTGAAAACATGTTTTATACTCATACAGTATCTTCCATCTGTATTTCTCAGGGACCTGTATGGACACAGTGGCTCACTTCCCACTGACAATCAACTCAAAACGCATAGGAAAATATCCTGATTTATTTAATCTTAAAAGATATGGTAGTATTTTAATATCCACCTTTTCAATTCTAATCATAGGAATCATTTTCATAAAATATTTATTTCAAAGGCTTTTAAAATATAAGCATTGACTTGGAAGAAGGAACAATGAAATTGGAAGAAGCAGAGCGTCAATGTTAATAAACGGTGGGTTACACTCTGGTTTAAGAGCTTTATACATATGACCTCTTTAATTCACAATATTTTCTTCAGAACTACTGCACACTGAAAAGATGTAACAACATCGAGACCTGAATTGTGAAAAATGAGGAGCCTTTCTTTTTTTTCTTTTAATTGGGGATTCATTGAGGGTACAAGATGTGTCGCATACTGAGACCCCACTCCCCTCCCTCCTTCCCTCTCCCTGCTCTTCCTTTCCCACACCCCCTCCCTCCTTCTCTCTCTGCTCTCCCCTTTCCCCATCCCCCACCATGTCATTAATTGTAATTAATTGTCCTCAAATCAAGATTGAATACAAAGGACTCATACGTCTCCATTCTTGTGATGCTTTACTCAGAAGAATGTGTTCCTCTTCCATCCAGGTTAATACAAATGCTATGAAGTCTCCTTTTTTTAATGGCTGAATAGTATTCCATGGTGTACATATACCACAGTTTGTTAATCCATTCTGGGATTGGTGGGCATTTAGGCTGTTTCCACATTTTGGTAATTATAAATTGAGCTGCAATAAACAGTCTAGTATAAGTGTCCTTATGATAAAAGGTTTTCTTTGTTGTTGTTGTTTGTTTGTTTGTTTTTCCTTCTGGATAGATGCCCAATAATGGGATTGCAGGATCAAACATGAGGTCTAGCTTGATTTCTTTGAAGTTTCTCCATAATTTCTTCCAAAAAGATTGTATTATTTTTCAGTCCGACCAGCAGCATAAAAGTGCTCCTTTCTCTCCACATCCACGCCAGCATGTGCAATTTTGAGACCTTGTGATGTGGGCCATTCTCACCAGGGTTAGATGATATCTCAGGGTGGTTTTGATTTGCATTTATCTGAACATTTTTTCATGTTTGCCAGCCATTCATCTGTTTCTTGAGAGAAGGTTCTGTTCATCTCTCTTTCCTATTGATATATGGGATTATTGACTTTTTTCATGTGGATTAATTTATGTTTGCTATAAATCCTAGTTATCAAGCTTTTGTCTGATTCAAAATATGCAAATATCCTTTCCCATTGTGTAGGTTGTCTATTTGCTTTGGTTGTGGTCTACTTAGCTATACAGAATCTTTTCAGTTTAATTAAGTGTCAATTGTTTATTTTGGTTTTTATTGTAATTGCCATGGCAGTCTTCTTCATAAAGTCTTTCCTCAGGCCAATATCCTCCAGTGCTTTTCCCATGCTTTTTTTGAGTATTTTTGTCATTTCATGCCTTAAATTTCAGTCCTTTATCCATCTTGAATCAATTTTTGCGATTGGAGAGAGGTGCAAGTCCAGTTTCAGGTTTTTGCATGTAGATATCCAGTTCTCCCAGCACCATTTGTTGAATACAGATTCTTTCTCCCAGTATATTTTCTTGTTTGGTTTATCAAAGATTAGGTAGTTATAAGTTGTTAGTTTCATTTCCTGGTTTTCTGTTTGATTCCAAATATCTATGTCTCTATTTTGTGCCAGTACCATGTTCTATTGACCACTATGGTCTTGTAATAGAGCCTAAAATCTGGTATGCTGATGCCCTTGGCTTTATTTTTATTACTAAGAACTATCTTAGCTATACAGGTTTTTTTCTGGTTCCATACTAAATGTAGAATCCTTTTTTCCAAGTCTTGAAAGTACGATGTTGGTACTTTAATAGGGATGGCATTGAATTGGTAGATTGCTTTGGGAAGTATAGATGTTTTAACAACATTCATTTTTCCAAGCCATGAGCATGGTATGTTCTTCCATTTGTTAATGTCCTCCTCTGTTTCCTTTCTTAAGGTTTCAAAATTTTCTTTATAGAAAAGAAATACCCAAAATTAAATCAGAGATTAATGAAATTGAAAATAAAAGAATCATTCAGAAAATTAATGAAACTATGAGTTGGTTTTTTAAAAAAATAATAAAATTGATAAACTTTTGGTCAGACTAACCAAAAACAAAAAACTAAAATGTCTAATAAACTCAATCATAAATGATAAAGGAGAAATAACAACTGATGCCACAGAGATACAAGAGATCATCTCTGAATATTACCAGAAACTCTATGGCCAGAAATTTGACAATGTGAAGGAAATGGATCAATATTTAGAATCACACCTCTCCCTAAACTTAGCCCAGAAGAAATATATCTCCTGAACAGGCCAATTTCAATCACTGAGATCAAAGAAATAATTAAAAATCTCCCCAAAAGAAAAATGTTCTGGTCGGGATGGCTTCACACCAGAATTCTATCAAACCTTCAAAGAAGAGCTTTTCTGATACTTCAGAAATTATTCCAAAAAATTGAGGAAGAAGGAATCTTCCCCCAACATATTCTATGAAGGAAACATCACCCTGATACCAAAATGAGAAAAAGACCCAACTGAAAAGGAGAACTTCAGACCAGTTTCACTAATGAAAATAGATGCAAACATTCTCAACAGAATTCTAGCCAACAGTTTATAGCTTCTCATCAAAAAAGTCATACATCATGATCAAGTAGGTTTCATCCCAGGAATGCAAGGTTGGTTTAACAAAACCAAGTCCATAAATGTTACTCACCATATTAACAGAAGCAAAAACAAAGACCATATGTTCCTCTCAATAGATGCAGAAAAAGCATTTGATAAAATCCAGTATCCTTTTCTAATTAGAACACTGAAGAGTATAGGCATAGGTGGTACATTTCTTAAACTGATTGAAGCTATCTAGGACAAACCCTCAGCTAATATTTTACTGAAAGGAGATAAACTAAAAGCTTTTCCACTTAGAATTGGAACAAGACAAGGTTGTTCTCTGTCACCACTATTATTCAACATAGTACTAGAAATTCTAGCCAATACATTTAGGCATGACAAGTAAATAAAAGGCATTCAAATAAGAGTAGAGGAGGTCAAACTCTCCCTCTTTTCAGATGATATAATCTCACATTTAGAGAACCCCAAAGACTCAACCACAAGACTCCTGGAAGTCATCAAAAATACAGTAATGTCTCAGGATATAAAATCAATGTCCACACAGTCAGTAGCTTTTGTATATGCCAATAACAGCCAAGATGGGAAGCTAATTAAGGACACAACTCCATTCACCATAGTTTCAAAGAAAATGAAATACTTAGGAATATACCTAACAAAAGACATGAAGGACCTCTATAAAGAAAATTATGAAACCCCAAGAAGGGAAATAGAGGACATTAACAAATGGAAGAAAAATAGGAGCCTTTCAACAGTGAACTTAGGATCTAGGAGGAGCTAAATAAACCACTACAATCACAGCAATAAGCATAGACACAAGTTTGTACAGACACAAGTTTGACAATGTGAAGGAAATGGATCAATATTTAGAATCAAACCCTCTCCCTAGACTTAGCCAGGAAGAAATAGAGCTCCTGAACAGACCAATTTTAAGCACTGAGATTAAAGAAACAATAAAAAAGCTTCCAACCAAAAAATGCCCTGGTCCAGATGGCTTCACTCCAGAATTCTAACAAACCTTCAAGGAAGAGTTTATTCCTGTATTGCAGAAATTATTCCAAAAAATTGAGGAGGAAAGAATCTTCCCTAACACATTCTATGAAGCAAACATCACCCTGACACCAAAACCAGGAAAAGACCCAACCAAAAAGAAGAATTTCAGACCAATTTCACTCATGAATATAGATGCAAAAATTCTCAACAAAATCCTATTGAATAGATTACAGCTTATCATCAAAAAAGTCTTTGTATATTGCTCAGGCTGTTTTCAAACTCCTAGCCTCAAGCAATCCTCCCACCTCAGGCTCCAAAAGGGCTGAGATTATAGGCATTAGCCTTCATGCTCAACCAACATTCAAGTTATTTTATCCAACTTTCCAGAAAATAAAATGTGAGGATTTCATAATTTCCAAAGATTTCTCTATCTTTCCTAGTTTTTCCTTTCAAAAAAGAAACAGTTCTACTGTGTGATCTTTATATAATTGAATATGGGTGAAGCTGGAAATTTCTCCTTTAATCCATAAGGAGCCACCTATGGACTTCACAGAGAGACTACATATCACTGTGAAGGATATAATTGCATCGATGTTTAGGAAAGAAGGTTGGGTAAGGATGTTTGGGTGGCTAAAGAGGTAATGTGATAGACAGCTAAGTACCTCACAATATCTATCCTCTCTCTCTTTATAGTAACAATCCCCTCAATTTTTAGGTGACTTCTTTCTATTCAGAATAAGGCTTGCACTTCTTATCCTTTTTGCAATTATTGTATCAAGAGTACTAATGAGTAAGAGCACAAGTGAGATCTTCACCTTCTAAGACATCCCTTAAGACCATCTCTTTCCCCTTCCCACTGTCTGGTGGCTGTGCTAGCAAGTCCACTGCCGCCAGGCAGGTGAGGGCACCACCCTAGTCATAGAGGAAATAGGAAACAGGGCGCTCTGTTGACTCTGCTGAACAGAACCAAAGCATCAGCTTAACACTAGTTTGTTAAGTGGAAACTTTCATCTTGAGAAATTTTCAATGATTTAGACAGTTAATACATCAGCCAAAGCTCTATCTTAATTAATACTACTGGTTTGATTAAACATTCTGTTAGAAGTTACTGAGTCACCAGAAAGACTATCTCAAAGCAAAGCATTCTCATAGTCTCAATTGTCCCATTATTCTGGAGGTGGGAAGGGGATATTATTCTGGACATTAAACTAGGAAATTGAGAATATGTATTTGTTATTTCACAGTTTCAAAGCTTACCTATAAAAATTGACTTCTCAAAGAACTTTTGAGAAGGTTTGGTTTTAGAAATGTGTGCATATATACACATTTACACTTACTGAATTTTGTAAAATAAAGGCAACATTCCAGTCTTAATCTCATGTAGAGAGATTGAGAAATGAAAAACTCTGAATATTGAAGTAGTCTTTATGTGTCATCTATTTTTGAATACTTTTTTGAGAGTGACCCCAAGATTTGTAGAAATGAGGATTGTCCTCTACAAAGTAAAATTAGGGAAGAGCATAATGTTTCAAATAATTTCTGTCTTAGTTTCTTATCCTGATTTTAATCTAAACATATTATATCCTGATACTGAGTTCTAAGCAATGGTTATCGGCATTGTTCCTAATTCATTCTTTTATACATAGGGAGCACTTAAAATATACAGATCATTATTCTAGGACCTTGAAGATTCAAACATGAATTTAACATGACCCCTAGCATCATGGAGCTCCCAGTCTAACTGGGGTGACAGAATAGTAAATAATCACTAAACTGTGTATGACAAGGAGTAGTGTGATATATGTGGTATGATGAAAGCAAGAATAGACTTGTGGGAATGTAAAGAAAGCTAGCCAGATCAACTTGGAGAAGAGTAGGAGGTCTTCTGAGAGAGAAAGATAATTGAATCAAGTCTTGAAGAAAGAGCACATGTTATCCAGGTGGTGAAAAGAATTTAGGGAAGGCATTGCTTTGAGAGGGCATGGCATACTGGATGACCTATGAGTGGCTAGAACAGCTTGAGAATAGAGTGCAAGGGGAGATACTTGAGAAAAAGAACTGGAGTATGAAGAGCTTAGGCTATTAAGAACCTGTATATCATGTTGAAGAGTATGAATCGTTTCCTAACTTCATGGAGAAACACTGAGTTATTTCTGAAGGGAATAACATGCTCAGCTATGAATTTTTGAAGTATCAGTCTGACAGCAGAGAAGAGCCAGATTAGGAGATATAAGAGTGGATATGGGTGGATCAGTTCAGAGACTATGACCAGGTCATAGTAGACTAACTGCAGGAGCATTTGATATGGATACCTAAGCAAATGTATGTAGTTAGAATTAGCAAGACTCAATGACTTATTAAATATGGGGGAGGGTGGGTTGGTGAAGTAAGAGAAAGGGTAAAGTTAAAGATGATGCCAGGGTTTCTTACTGGAACTAATGTGTCTTTCATAGTAATAAGTGAAGAATAAAATCTGGGAGAGTCATATGGTTCATATTTAGGTATTAGATAATGTTAACATTTGCTAAGTTGAAAGGGAATATGGAATAACCAAGTGGAGCTATAAGTAGGCAGATATTCTATATACCATCTGTAGCTCAACAGATGTAACTTGGTTTATAGTGGTTGAAACCAAGAGAGTAGTAGAGATTCTTCGGAGATAGTATACTTAGAGAAAAGGGCTGAAGCATTCCCTTGATTGGGAGAATAAGAGGAGCCTGGAAAGTGACTTAGAGCAGAAATGCAATAAAGACTGCTGTTGCAAAAGTCAAGGGTGGGGGAACAGTTTCAAGAGGAAGCAATTGACAATGTAATATTGCAGAAAAGTCACATTAAAAAGTAATTGGCATATTTCCATTGAACTTAAGAAATTAGGAGCAGAGATATCCTCTTTAGTGAAAAGTGTGAAAGCCAGAAATAGATTCAAGAACAAATGGGTAATGATCAATGGAAAGGCAAAGCATCTTTAAAATACTTAACTATGAGAGAAATAAGGATAGATGGGTAAAAGGTAGAGATGACATGTGGTTGAATAATCTTTTTAAGATAGAAAGACTTAAGTGTGTTTATACTGCACTGAAAGATCTGAAGAAAAGAGAAAAGTTGAAATATTAGAAACGGAGGAAGGAAGGAAGGAACCAAAAATATGTGGCAGGCAGAAAAGGAATCCAAAGTACAGGAAAAAGACTAGCCCCAGACAGGACGTGGGATACAGTTCCACTGAAATAGGTGAGAAGTAAGAAAAAGCCAAAGAAGATAAATGTGTTGTGGGGGTGAGTAGCAAGAAGTTTAAAAGGGTTTATTTCATCTTTGTGTCTTTTTTTTTTCTACTTTTACCCTAAGATAGAAGATGAGTGGTTTGCTGAAAATGAAGGGACATGTGGAGGAGTAGAAGTCCTGAGTGGTGTTAAAAGTATAAGCCAGTAATAGAAGATGGGAGAGGAAGCAGACCAGCATCATGTGGATGGGTTGTTGTCATTCCTAAGGATACTCCTGAGGTTAGAGATGGTACATTTGTAATAGCCCCAGCTTCTTGGTTACTGGGTTTTAACCCTGCTGTATTAAGCAACTTGAATATAGGAATAGAGAAACTGACAGAAATATTGGTCCAAGATTAAGATTTTTCTGACCATTCATGTCAGAATGATAAAAGTTTAAGGTATTGGCTTGAATGGAGTTGTATCATGTGTTGAATTATATCATATGTTGTGTGATTTAGTCTAAAGATATGAGTTGGTTCTACTTTTATTCAGTGATGGTACAAAAAGATACAAGATATAATTTCTGTTCTTTTAAATGTACTGAGATTTGACTTGTGTTTTAAGATATAACCAATTCTGGAGGATGATTCATGGGCTGATTAGAAGAATTTATACTCAGTATTATAGAGGTGGAATGTTTTGTATATGTCAGTTATGTCCCTTTGTTCTAAGATCATGTTTACGTCTATTGCTTATTTGTTTAGTTTCTGCTTGATGGACCTATCCAGTTCTGTCAGAGGGGTATTGGAGTTCCCAGGTGTTATGGTGTTGCAGGATATCGTATTGTTCAGATTGGTTAGGGTTTGTTTTGTATATCTGGGAGCATTTAAGTTTGGTGTATAGATATTCAGGACTGAACTATCTTCTTGTTTTATTGTTCTCTTGACCAGTACATAGTGCCCATCTTTGTCTTTATTTTTGTTGTTTTAAAGCTAAGTGTATCTCCAAATAAGAGTGCAACTCCTGCTTTCTTCTGATTTCCATTTGCCAGGCATATTTTCTAGCCCTTCACCCTGAGTCTTGTGTTGTCCTTAGAGTTTAGACATGTTTCCTGAAGACAACATATAGTTGGCTTGTACTTTTTTTTCTTTGAATCTACTTAGCCAGCCTGCACTGGCTCTTTCATGGGGAATTCAAAACATTATTTATTTTATTATTATTTATTTTTTATTTTTTTATTTTTTTAGAGACAGAGTCTCACTTTGTCACCCTTGGTAGAGTGCCCTGGCATCACAGCTCACAGCAACCTCCAACCTCTGGGCTTAGGCAATTCTCTTGCCTCAGCCTCCCAAGTAGCTGGGATTACAGGCACCTGCCACAATGCCCAGCTATTTTTTTGTTGCAGTTTGGCTGGACCTGGGTTTGAACCTGCCACCCTTGGTATATTGGGTCAGTGCCCTATACACTGAGCCACAGGCACCACCCAAACCATCCACATTTATTGAGAGAATTGGTAGGTGTGGTGGAGTTCTGTTTGTCTTATTTTGTGAAGGTCTGTTGCTTAGTTTTGTCCATTGCACTGTTGTGGAAGCAAGGCTTTCTACTTTAGCTTCTGGGTATCTTTATGTTGCTGGTGATCCATTGTGATGGTCAGTGTGAAGAACAGGTTTGTGAAGACTTTGTGCAGAGCTGGTCTTGTTGTGGCAAATTTCCTCAGTGTTTGAAGGTCAGTAAAATATTTGATTTCTCTATTGAATAAGAAACTTAGTTCAAGGCCAGGTGCAATGGCTCACACCTGCAATCCTAGCACTCTGGGAGGCCAAGGTGGGCGGATTTCTTGAGTTCATGAGTTTGAGACAAGCCTGAGCAAAAGCAAGACCCTGTATCTACCAAAAATAGAAAAACTAAGGCAAGAGAATTGCTTGAGCCTGAGATGGAGGTTGCTGTGAGCTGTGATGCCACGGCACTCTACCCAAGGGGACAGCGTGAGACTCTGTCTCAAAAAAAAAAAAAAGAAAGAAAGAAAGAAAGAAGAAAGAAAAGAAACTTAGTTCAGCAGATTACAGCATCCTAGGCTGAAAACTTGTTTCGTGTAAGAAGGTTAAAGGCTGATGACCACCCTCTTCTGGCTTAAAAAGTTTCAGCTGAAAAGTCTACTGTCACTGTGATATTTTCCCCCTTGTAGTTAAGGAGTTGCTTGTGCCTGGCTGCTTGCAGAATTTTCTCTTTCATTTTGACTTCAACCAAGTTAATTACAATGTGTCTAGGAGTTGCTTTGTTTGAATCGAGTTGTACCAGGGTTCTAGAACTAGTGTCTGAATTTCTGGATCTCTTACAATGCTTGGGATACTGTAAAGATGCAACAGAAATGTTATATCTAAAGATATTTTCTATAATAATTTTAATAAATTTGGAAACTAGATCAGTCCTAACCAGTCTGAGTTCAGAGAACAAGTAAAGTAGAAGTAAGGAATAAAGTCCATGCTGAATATTCTTAATCCCCAAATCTGAAATCCAAAATGCTTCAAAATCCACAACTTTTTGAGTGCCAACATGATGCTCAAAGGAAATGTTCATCGGGGTATTTAGAATTTCAGATGTTCAAAGTAGAGATGCTCAACTAGTAAGAATAATGAAAATATTCCAAAATCTAAAAAAGTCCAAATTCATAAAACCTTCTGGTCCCAAGCATTTTCAATAAGGGATACTTAACCCATATTTTAAAAGATTTAAAAATCAGAGAATATAGATATTTAAGGTTATTATTTTTGATATGAAATCAGTTGAAATTATAAAACCTGTCTTGGTTTATAGGCAGTGGGGAGGTTGAATTCAAGAAAAAGGACAAGTCTCAGAGCTCAGGAAATGAAGAACTTACAAGGTTAAGGTGTCAGATGAGTTAATCATGTGGGTGGAAGGAAAGGCAAATAAGACAATGATGGGACTTAGATGGAGAGGAAGTTCTAGAAAGAATGTAGTGGTTATTCAATGTTAAAGCTGGATGGATATACAGATCCTTGAAGAAGGAATTTGTAGAGTAGAGTAAAGGAGCAAAGATTTGGGATAAGCAATGTGGTGCTAAAAACATGCCAACTCTCTTCTAAATACTGTGATAACCTGGCTTTGGGAAAATGACCAGCCTCTAATTGAGCATGTTTTTGGAAACAAAGTTCCCATAGAGAAAGCTGGATTTTAATGAAAGCAAGGAAATGAAGTGAATGTCCAGTGAGGTTTTCCGAAGTCACAGTGGAAAAGTTTTGGAGGGAAGGAAGTTTGATTCAAAAGTAAGACACAGAGGACGATGGAGATGAAACAACAGAAAGGACAAATGACTTGAATATCCTGAAACACGGAACAAAATTATTTTGTAGTTAGTTGCCTATTGTCTTCCTTCATAGTTTGAAGGAGATGTAACTAAAAGGCTTCCAAAGAAGTCCTAGTCACCGTCCAGAAGGCACAGAATAAGTTCATTTCACAGATCTTTCAAAGTGAATTATTTGACTTAAGGCACGTGACAATGTAAAAATAATAGCAAACTGACTCTGATAATTTCACTTCTTTGTGAATAGAATCTTTTCTACAGAGAAGTAGCCCAGTATCAATTTTAGGGCTATTCTTAAAATTCAGAAATGCCTTTTCCATACCACTTAACCATGCCTTCTTCAGTTAAAATAAAGTGCTGCCTTCATGGAGCACACCTCTCAAGAGATCAGTAAAATCAATGAAAAATTCAATGTCTATTTGTCAGTAAAGATGTGAAGTTGATGGGTTTCTTGGGACTGGACGACTAAAGATTCTAAAGTGAAGTTGAGTGGAGTGTAGATGCCAAAAATCTCAAGAGATCTTTGGAGAATAGAATGTGAAAGATGAAGACAAATTTATAGAACTGTTCCTGGCATAGACCTTTAACTTCCAGAGGAAGTTGGGAATGGAATATCATATAAAGAAAAAAAAGAAGGGAACATTAGCATTCTATTGCAAAGCAAATAAGAAAAAATGCTGACAGACTTTTTTCAAATGTATTAATGAATAAATGAATGTAACTTGAAGAGGAACATCTTTTTAATATTATTTCCTAAAATCAATCTTTAATAGCTACTACCATGATTGTCAAACCCTTGGATGAGTACTAATATTAAAATTATTATTATTAAAGAAAAGTAAGTTCATATTGATTAGGAGAAAATATTTTCAAATTTTCCAGTTTAGGCTTATAAATTCTAATCTACTTTTGAACATGTATTTGTGACCCAAGACTGGTTTTTCCAGGTTCCATCATTCTCATGACTTACATAACTTCCCAATATCTATTATGTGCTGAAATGCACGTGTCTCATGGGGGTTCCTCTTAGAATACCACATGCTTCAGAATCCTATTTTTCTTTGATTTCTTCCATAAGTAATAAACTATAGCCCTCTTCTGTTAGAGTCATTAAAGAAGAAATACTACTTACTTAAAGTAAAAGACCAACTTAAAGGTAATCCTTTTTGTCACAGCAAGTGGGCTCACACTATCAAGTCTAAAGTACTAAGAAATTTAGCACAATTTAAAAGTAGGTAACACAGTTTGAGTCCAGACTTAACTAGGCAATTTACAAACTGTGCAGTCAGGGTGTTACAGAGTCTTGGTCACATTTCTTGAGGCAGCAATAACTGTACCACATATGGTTCCTTCAGATGTTCTTTCTGTTTTCCTGCTAATGTGGAGGAGATTTTTGAGCCTGCAATAATGGTGTACTTATTTTTTGTTCATCTTCACGGGCAGCACTAAATAAAATTAAATCTCCAATGAAGAGCTCCTAGAAAGAATCCAGTCTATGATCACCGAAGTTGTAATCACAGCAACTCAGCTGTGAAAATAAAGGACAGCAGGATTCTTGAGTATATGCCTCAGGATTCGCTAAAGTGAGAAAACTGCAGAGAGAGAGGTAAAACATGAGGACATGAACAATCGCCACATTACTTTATTTTTCTCAATGTGCATAAGCAAATGAGAGCATAGCCAAAGGTTTTTGTAAATGTTCATGGCAACATTTTCTCTGTCCCATGGTGATGACTTGCTTTATTTATTTAGTCAACAAATACAAGGTGACCATGAAGTTCATGTGCATTTTAAAAATAGCATGCAATTTCAATTGCACATGGACTTTATGGCCACCTTGAGGGCCTACTTGTGTAGGCCCCGGAGATCTAGCAGCGTCTGAAACACAGGCGTTCTCCTCTCCTGTGGACGTACCAATGTATTGGGGCAGACAGACAATAAGCAAGAAAGTAGATCATGTAGCAATACATGCAATGAAGAATGCAGAACAGGGAGATAAGATCTAAGGTCCTGGACGGGATGGCACTCCAATCCAAAGGTCTGCCTCTCTAATAAGACCCTATGAAAGTAAAGAATGACAGTAGAAACTTTTGAATTAACAACATTGCAAGTAGAGGAAAAAGTTAGTGCCACGATCTCAAATGGGAGTCAGTTTGGTTTGTTCAGGAAACAAAAAGAAAACCAATGACTGGAGAATATTGACTAGTTACTAAACTACCACCTGCCAATTGCTGTAAATATCATACATATTACCAAATTTCCCAGAACATTCTATCAACCATCTAACAAAAGTACTTACACATTTCATTTTAATGAGCATTACTTGGTCTCTGTTATCTGCTCGAGTTGTAAAGATGAATCAGTCATGATCTAGGACTTCATGTATTACGAAAGATATAAAAGCATTTAAGAATAACAAAATATGAAAAAAAATGCTTTACCAGAAATGCTATAAAATGTGTTGGGAATAACTACATGTAAATTTTCCCTTTTGGGTCGGCAAAAGCAAACATTTGAGATGAGCTGTAAAGAATAAGTAGACATTTCCTGTCAGATAAGGAAATAAATGATCAAGACTTCTTTCGTGAATGCTGGCCCCGTGTACAAACTGTCCCCTGAAGATCGTCACCTGGGTATCCCTCCTCACCAAGATTTAATCTGCTGGCCAGGTGCAGTGACTCAGGCCTATAATCCCAGCACTCTGGGAGGCCAAAACAGGTGGATTGTCTGAATTTAGGAGTTTGAGACTGGCCTGAGCAAGAGTGAGATTCCGTCTCTACTAAAAATAGAAAAACAAGCCTGGTATTGTGGTGGACATCTGTAGTCCCAGCTATTTGGAAGGATGTGACAATAGGGTTGCTCAAGCCCAAGAGTTTTAGGTTGCTGTGATCTGTGATGCCATGGCACTCTACCCAGAGCGATGGAAGGAGACTATCTTGAGAAAAAAAAAAAAATTAAAAAAGACATTTTCTTGTCTCACACTTGTTTCTCATCCTATATTCTTTATTTTAGTGAATAGTGCCACTCTGAAAACTGGTTATTAACTTGACTCCCTCCTCTTTCCAACCTCCACACCCGCGTCATCACTGAATATTAACACTTCTCCCCGTAGATAGCTACTCAACCTTCCCCCCTTCATGATTCCTGTCTTTCATACTTCCCCCCCCCCCAAGAATGCATTGCATATCTCCAAACCAAATTTCAGTTCAAGATATCCTAAAACCCTATTTATGGTTGCCTTCAATCAAAAAAGCCACATGAAGACTTAAGATAAGGACACAAAAGTTCTTCCGCTCACCTTCCAAGGCCCGTTCTGCCAACTCTCTTCTTAGTTCTCCATCTCTCTGAAGGAAACAAAATGAAGGGTGGGAGTGAAGGTCATAGTTTAGATTGCAGGGTTACCACGGCATGTGGATGCTCTAAACTTAGAGTTCAGAAGCTCCACCTTTTTTGTCTTTCTAGCCATTCTGTCTCCTCCACCTGTCTCCAGGACACAGACTGGATAGGGCCTGCATCTTCGGGTGATCATAGTCAGATTTCTCTCTTTTTCCATTTCTCAGTTCTTCCACACCTTGTCTCTTGAGTGATAAAGGAGCCCAACTTGGCTTGGTGCTCATAGCACAGTGATTATGGCACCAGCCACATACACTGAGGCTGCTAAACAACAATGCAAGTGCAACAAAAAATAGCCAGGTGTTGTGGCAGCCGCCTAGAGTCCCAGCCACTTGGGAGGCTGAGGCAAGAGGATCACTTAAGCCCAAGAGTTTGAAGTTGCTGTGAGCTGAGCCATACTTCTTTTCTTCTTTAACTTTCTTCTTCAATCCAGCCATTTGGAAAGTCATGTCTGTGTTTATGACAGTGGAGGGAGGGGTGAATAGGGGGTTAGGGTCTGGGCTGAGTAGAAGTAGAAAGCTCAGCAGAGCTCACCAAATACAAATCTTTGCCTCCAATTCAACTTTTTAAAAAAGGCTCTCCTTAATGTGTCAAGCATTTTTCCCCAGCCATGAATGAAGTGACATTTTGTTCCCATTCTTCAACAATTCTTTCTTTCTGCAATCTGGGGGTGTGGGGCAAGGGGTGGGAGAATATTTGCAAAATGCCTGTTGAAGCCTTTATGAGGAAAACAGCAAGCCGACCAGCAGGTGATTAATCTGAGGTTCTAGGTCTGGATTGTTGCATTCCTGCACCAGAGCAATACTTTCATTATTATATCAATGAGTTCTCCTTAACTCCTAATTTTTTCAAAATTGTACAAAGTACTATTTTAGACTATTAGGGGAAATAATTTTCATACGTTCTTCTGAAGTGGTTAGGTCTATTTAATAAGCCTATAAACAAAAACATCAAAAGAAGCAATATTTCTCAGTGAAGAGGATTACTAGCACTTTGGATAAGAAATTCCTTTTGCCAGAGTAGCCCACGAACTGTGGGACATTTAGCAAGTGGCTCTGTCCACCCACACTAAATGTTGGTGGCATCCCACAGTCACTGTGACAACCCACAGCACTCTCCTTCCCATTTCCCATTGCCTTCTGTGGCGGTGGTACCAACCCAGGGCTGAGAACTACCCCGAGGAGGGACGCAATCATCAATCTACGTTAGGATTCTAGACTAGTTTTGGAAATGTAGATATTGAGATCCAAAATCAATCTATTGAAGCAATCATCAATCTACGTTAGGATTCTAGACTAGTTTTGGAAATGTTTAGATTTCCAAATGATTCTAGACTAGTTTAGATATTGAGATCCAAAATCAATCAAATTATCAAGTCAAAAAAGCAAAGCCTGAATGTGGAGGAAAGAGGAGTCAAATTAAGGAGTCAATGGAGAGCTGTAGAGAAGACTCCAAGGCTCAGAGTGAGATAAAATGATAAAATATGTTTCCTACGGAAACAAAAGAGGAGTGAAAAGTCTTAGACATCCCGAAGTGTTTCTTCCCCAGTCTGCCCCAGGTTCATGGGTTAACCCTGTTTCCCCCCATAGGGGCTTCACTGGCACTCTGCAAGCAGTCTCTGTCCCTTGTCAACTTGTGTTTTATCTTCTGTTTCCTGTGGAGGTGAGAATAAAGCAATGCATCTTGATGTGGCTCAGTGCTGAAGCAGGGTCTGCAAGCCTTACATAGAAATTATATAAAAGCATGAATGAAAAAGTCACTGGGGTCATTTAGAATTTCAAGATGTTCTTATCTGGATGATGCAAGGCTCGTGCACTCTTCTGCGCCCATCCATGTCCCCTCCTGGGCAGCCTTTCTCCTGTATCTTTCTTGCTCCCCCCTCCTTGTCTGTCTCATCTCTCCTCCATGGTTCACCTCTGGGACCTCTTCCTATAAAAGCTCTTTTCAAGCCCCCCAATACTTCTTTGTATGTTTTTACTCTAAGGATCTTAGAGTATTTGCTTTATTTTACAGTTTTTGTATGAGGCCTCATCCCCTCTCCCTTCACGGATTGGAAACTCATTGAAAGTAAGACTGTTTTTACTGTATTGTATTGTATTGTATTGTATTGTATTGTATTGTATTGTATTGTATTGTATTGTACTGTACTGTACTGTACTGTATTGTATTGTATTGTATTATTTATTCATTTGACACAGGGTCTCTCTGCACCCAAGCTAGAGTGCAGTGGCACAATCATATCTCACTGGGACCTCAAACTCCTGAGCTCAAGTGATCCTCCTGCCTCAGGCCTCCTGAGTAGCTGGCACTATAGGCAGGTGCCACTGTATCTGGCTAATTTTTTTTTCATAGATATAAAATCCCACTAGGCTGCCAAGACTGGTCTCCAGCCCCTGGCCCCAATCGATCCTCCTGCCTCAGAATTGCAGCAACCCTGTAATCCCAAAGTTCTGGGATGACAGGCCTGAGCCGAGACACCCAGGTGTAAGACTGGTCTTACTCATCATATTTGCTGCCCTACTTGAAATTACCTCCTACTTCAGTGGCTCTCGGTCAACGTGCTGAAAACCTTTACAGGGATGCCACCAACTTATCAGTGATGTGTAAAAGTTACTTTACCTTATACCTAAGGATAGACACTGCTACAGCAAAGTCTGCAGATGACACCCAGAGTCCAGAGGATGGTACTATACAGTGCAGGACAGGTGTTTGTCGTAAATAAGAGGCTCGATGTTATCAAAATTATGTCAAAGAAAGACCATAATAATCACTGAAGGTGGAAAAAATGACCATTTAAGACAAAAATCAACTACAACTGCTTTTGCCATCTACAGCTGTGGCACAATTCATTTCTGGGATGGATGGATATTTTATTTTAAAAAGCACCGTGATGCATGAGGCTGAGAAAACAAGGAAACCTAGATTGGGCTGTCAAATCAAGATTGATTGGCAATGTTCCTGGAGGCAGAGCGCATGAGATGTGGGGCTTGGGTGGGCAATGTGAGAAGTGACGTGGGGCAGAGAGGAGATGGGGGGAGCTGCAGAGCACTGAGCGAGGTAGGTGGACCTGGAGCAAGACCGGAGAAAATTCCTATGAAAGTGCTTATATTTATGTATTTTTCTTTGGATTATGGGAAAAATCATAAGCAGTACCCAATTTTGAGAGTTTTTTCCCCTATGTTATTATATCCTCAATCATTTAAATGTTCAACAATGTTTGCTATGCACAACGGCATTCTTTTAGTAAGGCGGAAAGAATGAGAAAGCAGAGCTGACATTCCAGGGAGGCCAAACTGCACGGAACAGGGTCTTGGGGCAGCTCCTGTGGCTCAACAGAGTAGGGCACTGGCCCCATATGACAGAGGTGGTGGGTTCAAACCCAGCCCTGGCCAAATACTACCAAAAAAAAAAAAAAAAGGAAAAAAAGAAAAAGAAAGAAAGAAAGAAACAAAGAGGTCTTGATTATCAGGTGGCTGTTGCTGTTGTGGTTATGGTGCTGTTGGCTTTCAGCCCCATTGTTATCCTGCCATGATCTCCTTCAAATGACAGGAGATTGAAAGGCTGTAATTGACATTTGCCAGATTTCTTTGGTTGAGAGCTTACAGTTAAGCATTGCTGGTGGTCTGAGGGTGGCATTGGGTAGGATATTAGCAGAAGGGTGGAAAGGGGAAGAAACTATTTTTTTCCCACTTGTGACAGCACCTCTGGACAGTCACAGCAGCAAGTAGGGAAATGTCAGTCCCTGGGTTTCTGCCCAGACAGTGGGTTAGGCAACAGAGGTAGTGGCATGTCACTTCTAAGCTCCAGCTGCAGCAGCAGCAGAGATGGGCATCTTCTGCCCTCTGTGCACCGTGGTGACAGTGTGAATGCTAGTGCAAAACTTCTACAGAGTGGGGAGGTGCCAGTAGCTCAGTGGGTAGGGTGCCCACCACATACACCAAGGGTGGCAGGTTCAAACCGGCCTGGGCCAGCTAAAACAACAGTGACAATTGCAACAACAACAACAACAACATAGCTCAGGCATAGTAGTGGGTGCCTGTAGTCCCAGCTATTTGGGAGGCCAAGGCAAGAGAATCGCTTAAGCCCAAGAGTTTGAGCTGTTACTGTGATGCCATGGCACTCTACCCAGGGTAACAGCTTGACACTCTGTCTCAAAAGCAAACAAACAAACAAACAAACAACTTCTGCAGAGTGCTTGCTACCCCAGCAGCCTCAGTCCCGCAGCGGCAGGGACTCTGGGTAACCAGTTCTCCTTTCATTCCTTTATTCCTCCGTATCTTTCTTTCTTTTTTTTTTTTTTTTAGCCCTGTCAACATTTTTGTGACCTATTCCTTGTTTTAAATTCCCTTTGTTTGAGAAAATGTGACAGTAAATTTTATGTATCAACCTGACTAGCTCAAGGGGTGCTAAGATATTTAATTAAATGTTATACTGGGTGTGAGGGTGTAAAAGTGACTGACTTTGAGTAAAGAAGTTTGCCCTCGCTATCATGGGTGGGCCTCATCTAATCAGTTGAATACCTGAATAGGATAAAAAGCCTGACCCTTTTAGGAGTAAGAGGGAACTCCTCCAGCCTGACTGAGCTAGAACACCAGTCTATTCCTCCCTTCAGATGAAATGAAACATCAGCTCTGTTGGATCATGTGCTTACTGGTTTTTAGACTTAAACGCTGTCTACTCTCCTGGTTCTGAGGTCTTTGGACTCATGTTGAAATTACACCCTTGCCTCTTCTGGGTCTCCAGTTTCCTGACTGTAGTTTTTGAGGCTTCTCAGCCTCCATAATCATGTAAACCAGTGCCTAATAATAAATTTCTTAATGTAATTACATAAACATACACATTATTGTATGTTATATATATATGTAAATCAACCAGGTTGATTCTGTTTCTGTGGAAAACCTTGACTAATACAGATTTTGGTTCTGAGACGTGCGGTGATGCTGTCACAAATCCCTAAAAATGTGGACATGACTTTGGGACCAAGTAATGAGCAAAGACTGGAGGAGTTTTGAGGTATGTGCTAGAAAGAGCTTGGATTGCTGCATGCGGAATGTTTGTAGATACATGGACCTTAAGGGTCATTCTGACTGAGTGTCAGGTGGAAATGAGGAATAGGTTATCAGAAACGGAAGGAAAGGTGATCCTTGGTAGAAGTGGAAAAGAACTTGGCTAAATTGAGTTCTAGCATTTTGTGGAAGGAAGTTGGAAGCCATGAAATTGGATATTTAGCTGAAGAGACTCCTAAGTAAAATGTTGAAAATGTAACCTGGGTCCTTCTGGCTGCTTAAGTAAAATATGAGAGGAGAAAGATGACTTGAAGAAGCAATTGTTATTGCAAAAACTGAGAAACCATGTTCAGAAGGAAACACCAAGGGTGGGGCTGAAATGTCACTTGATGGAGAGATTATGGGATTATGTGAGCAGGAACACCACCAGTGTGCACTGAAGGGGACAGAGATGAGACAAAATTAAGGAAGCTGTCAAACTCCTTAGATTCTGTAGGATAGAATGACAAAACAAAACTATTGGACGGTAAGCATGCTTTCAGAAAAGAAAAGAACCATAGTTTAGGTCATTCAGAAGTCATCAGGGCTGCCCCTACCACTGTAGGCCCAGGGGGCAAGACTGGCTCTTCCTCAGTTTCCTTTTTGGTTGCAACAGGAAAGGATGCCTCTACCCAGTGCCTCAGGGGTGGGGCCACCTTCAAAGAGAGTCAGTGGTCATCAGCGCCACCCCATGTTGTCCCAGTGGGCCTGTAGGATAGAGCAATGAACCAAAGAGGATTATTCCTGAGCCTGAGGATCTAATGCAATTTGCCTTGCTAGGTTTTGAACCTGCTTAGGACCGACCTGTCACCTCTTTTTTTGTCTAATCTCTCTGTTTGGGATGGAAATATCTATCCTATTTTTTCCCACCATTGTGTGCATTACAGTGGGTCACTATAGAAGTTTTGAAACAGACTATGTTATGGTCCTTTATTTCGTATCTAAGAAACATAGATGACAGCAGCATCCCTTCTGATTCACCTGTGCAAGTTTCAACTTTCTGGGCTTAGTTGGTGTTGCTGGGAGGGTTTCATTTGTTTCTTTCTCTGTGGAGTTTACATTTCTCAATTTATGTATATCCCAAAATTTTCATAATGAGCCAAATAAAAATACATAAGATGTCTGGTTTCACAGGTTCACAGCTGCAGGGGAATTTTGCTTCAGCATAAATTATACCTCAGAGTTGCATTGCTATTTCATTTAGATGGTATTTGGATAAAACTTTGGACTTCAGAGTTGATGTTGGAACAAGTTAAGCCTTTGCAACTATTGAAGTGGAATGAATATATTTTGCAGGCAAAGAGGTGATAAATTTTGGAGAACCATGGGAGCGTTCTATGGACCAAACTGTGTACCCTCCTCCCTAAATTCATATGTTGAAGTCCTATAGCTAATTGTGAATGTTTGAGGAAGTGATAAAGGTTAAACAATGTCATAAGTATAGCCCAATGACATAGGCTATCCTCTGATGGGGCTGGTGTCCTAACAGAAGAGGGAAAGACACCAGAGCTCTCTCTATGCCATGTGAAAACAAAGAAAAGATCAAAACCTGCACACCAGGAAGAGCACCCTCACCAGGAACTGAATTGGCTGTGACCTTGTTCTTGATCTCCCCAGTCTCCAAGAATTGTGAGAAAGTAAATCTCTGTTGCTCAAGTCACCCATTCTGTGGTATTCTATTATGGTAGTCCAAGCTGACTGCTACAGAAATCCAGACTCATTTCATTTTGTAACTGGGCAACAACGAATGCAAAAATCGTAAATGATGGCTCAAGGTCAAACAACAGTGGAAAAGCAGATGCAATGTGGATGGCTACACATGCAACATTGAAGGTGCAAGAAAATATTGATGGGGGCGAGGGGATGACAATGGCATCCCAGAGCTTGTTAATAGGAGAAGCAATGTTACTCAGATATTACCAAAAACATGGTAACAGAATTTTAGGAAATTTTGAAGATGTCTGAATTATGTCATGTTGACTATGACATAAAATAACTCATTCTTTTGAGTATATAAAAGAACCTGATGAAGGAAGTAACTATTAATACGTCTCCTCCTTCAACAAGGCCTCAGGGCAGAAGTGAAACCAATTGAGTAGTAAGATGATTGGATACTTTTATAGACAGTATGAGCCACCATGTTCTGAGATTATAGTATAATTATTGTGGACTTGTGTCCACATTTGATCTCTCTAAGTTTGTTGCTCAAAATAGTTGGTTTTCAAGGTATACTCTAAAACACACAAAGGTTGAGAGCCATCGCTTTGCACAGGAGACCTTCAGTAAACCTTCTAAACCATAGTAGACCTTCAAATAAACCAATTTATTCAGTGACCTCTCAGCTTTCATTATGTTAGAGAAAGACATTACGAGGGAAAAAAAAAAAAAGAATCACTATGTTTTTGTTAAATGAAAGTTGTTTCAGTTTATGCATCTGTACAACTGACATTTATAGTGAACACTAATAGAAAGTTATGGTACTGTGATAAATAGAAATAAAAATAAAATTTTATTAATTATAGCATTATCTGTGGTATTGGCATAAATAGCTATAAATATAAATGTTCATCTTAAAGTAGAATTAATGGTCAAAAAGAACATTTGAATTTTACTAAAAATATTGTTGTTTTTTATTTTTATTGAATGAGCTAAATTGGGAGCATTAGAGAATGAAAAGAAATTATTTAGAGAAAACTGAAAGCTTAAAACACAAACAAAACACCAACTGACAATTGTAGTTTTTAGAGCCTGAGAGTACTGCAGAAGACTTCTGAGAAACCGCTGCTTCATTTTAAACTCTTAAAATGGTTGACTACGTAATCCTTCATATTCAGAAAATGTGATTTTATTTGTGGACCTCTAATAACAGTGATAACTCATGATGTTTTTTCCTTTGTTAGTGTTTTTTAAGTATATCACTTTTAAAATATATATATATTTTATGATTCAGTTGAAACCTACTATAAAAATGACCCTTTTAAAAAGTACAATTCAGTGCTATTAGTATATTCAAAAGGTTTTGCACCCCCACACTATCTAATTCCAGGTTTTTTTATTAGGCAAAGAAGGAACCTGCCGCCATTGGAAATCACTGTGTTCCCCAGACCCTGATCCTCTGCTGACTCCTATGAATTTGCCTATTCTGGGCATTTCATATGAATGGAATTATGTAATATATGGATTTTTTCACTTAGCACATTGTAGCATGTATCAGTATTTTATTCCTTTTTTTTGTCATCCCCAATATTTCAGCAACTAGCTTGATTACGAAAAGTTTCTGCATGCTTTTCCAGTTGAATCCCCTCATAAGATAGGCCCTCAGCTGACTTAACCGATGGAGACCCACTTAATATTTCTTGAAGAGTGTCAAAAAACTCTCCCCCCAAATTTATTTATTCTACCTTATCATTCTATATCCTCTCTTCCTGCTGTACTTTATATTCTATCACTAAAAATTCATCCTAATATCTTTGTTTGAAGTTACAAATACCCTTTCAAAGTATAATGAAATGCAATTAATTTTCAATTGACTAGCTTAGTTTTATCACTGACAGTAATCTAATAGTGTTTAATCCCCCAATTTAGAAATTGGGATTTTTTTTTTTAATAGAGGAAGAAATGAGATAAGGATAATATTGAAGTAGGTGTTTTTTGAAGAAATGGTGGCCTAGAGTCTCTGAGAACCTGATGAAGGGAAATCATTAGTTTCTTAAATCAGCCAACAATCATTTATTGAGCCCCTAATTCATCAGCAATCATTTATTGAGCTCTAGACTTGGAAGTCAGAATACAAAGTCGTATCCTACCTTTAAAGAACCCACAGTCTTGTATAGGAGACAAACATGTCATCAAACCTGACACAGAGTGTTGGGTGCTGATGACATAGCACAGTGGACCACCCAAAACAGGGTCCGTTTGAAGGCCAAGTGGGTTCTAGGCTTTGTGTGGGAAAGAATTCAAGAGCAAGCTGAACAAGTAAGGCAAAAGCGAGTTTATTCAAGTAGGAAAAGAAAGAAAAGGAAACCTGTTCCAAAGACAGTGCAGTGGCTCTCTCTCCATCCACAATAAGACCTCAGCACCTTGTAGATGTCTGAAGTCTTATTTTATACCTTCTATTTAATCTTATGTTAAGTGGAGGGAGTATTATTCATAAGATTTCTGGGAAAGGAGTGGGGAGTTCCCAGAACTGAGGGTCCCTCCCCTTTCTAAACCATACCGGGTAACTTCCAGGAATTGCCATGTCAGTTGTAAATTGCCCTGGTATTGGTGAGAGTTTTTCAGTAGCCCATACATTGTAAGCAAGGTATAACAAGCGGTGAGGGTAACCTGAGGTCCCTTTTCCGAGCCAGCTGGGTTGTAACTGGTTCTGGCTGTTTTTTCTATCTTCTTTTGCTTTATCAGAGACTTTGTGTTGGGTCTTCTGACTCTTCAATGAGCAGGACTGTCTTCCCCTGACTCATCCTCCCCTAAGAGATTATTTTCTCCTTAAGGAGTTGTTGAAGAGTGAATGTCTTTCTTCTGTAGCTTCTTCAGGCTGACTTAGAGGTATTGACTCTGCCTGTTATAGGAACAGTAAAAAAATCTTTGGATGCCCGATTTAAGGGCCCAAGGGCAGGACATTTTCATGTTCTGGACTAAGTGGTGGGATGGGTTGGCAGCCCTGTGCCAGCATCATCTTTATGTAGAATTATTGTAGTCTAAAAGACTCAAGCTTTACAAGAATATTAAACAAGCAAGGACCAAAGATCAACTATAATAAAATTTCGATTAAAGGCCCTAATAGAGGTAGTAACCAGGTAACAGATGGTAAAAATCCTTTTATTGCATCCCAGATAATTTCCTCTGAGGTGGCACCTTTACCAAAACTGGGTAGCCCATTTAGCCTGTCATTTATTTTCTTTTTCTTTTAAAGTTTGTCTACTGGTTTTGACATAATACAGTAAGTTTTATTGACTACTGCACAAACACCACCTTGTTTAGCTAGTAAATAATCCAAGGCTATTCAGTTATCTCTTACTGAATTGGTTAAAGAATCCACAGAGGTCTTAAGCTTAAAGTATCGCTTGTAGTCTGGGCCAGCACTTATAGCTGGGTAGACAAGTTTCTTATGGTGACTTTATGATAAATAAAATCTCTCCAAGGGGTGGCCATTCTAATAGCAGCTTTTATCTGAGTTAGGATGAGATTGATGGCCCTTTTCAATGAGTGAGACAAAATTATTATATTACTTCTTTGCTTGTTCACAGTGAAACAAATCACACAGTCATAATATCACCATCATATTCTATCCTGTAACTTATGATATGTTAATGATGTTATAATTTTCGAGTAGGCAGGGATTTTGGTATTATATAATAATTATCTAAAGGGCACTGTAGAATACCCAAAGCAGTTCTAAAATCATGAGGGCTGATTTAATCCCTCCATGTCGATACAAGAAAGTGCTGAAGCACTCAAGGAAGTGTTGGGCGCTTTTCCCTGGGATCAGTAGTTATCTAGACACATGCTTGGTTTACTTTGTAACAGTTTTGCTGAGCACTCCAGACTAGCACAGTGTCTTCACTGTGTGGTGGGAACTTGTATTTTTCCCTCAATCTACCCAGTGTCTCAACTCTTACAATCTTTCTGCAATACTCCCTTAGTGGGAAACAAGCGGACATCATATCTATGATCTTACTTTGACTTATTTTATCTTATGAGGATAATTTGTATATGTAATTTGTAGCTAAAATGTAGGCAACAACAATAAAGGCAAGTGTTACACACAATCATTATGCCAATTAATGAAACATAACTCTAACATGTAGGCAAAGAATGGACCATTCAGAAAAAGAATAATAAAAAAAAAGAAAGTGTACAGGCAGTTCTGAGTTAAACCCAGTAAGATTCTTTCAACACTCAGTGAAAATAATCTGAGGCAGACAGCACTGGGTATGCTTCTCTAGTGAGTATATTTTTAAATTCATAAAGGACATTTTAAGTATGTGCACATGTGTTGTGATATTTATTTTAAATTGTAAGTACAAACAAATATTTCTGACAGATCATTTGAAAAAAAGAGAAAAATGTAAAAGACTACATAATTTTTTTCTGTTATTGATCTGGGCAGCGAAATGATTTAAACCATCAATAATGTCTTTTTTTTTTTTATCTAAAATATATGCAGAGCAGGTGGTTTCAACTAAGACACAGGTCCTATCCCATACTGCAGCGAGCATATCTAGAGCCATTTTTAATTTAGCTAATTTCCTGGCTTAAGAAGTACACAGCATTTTTTCGTGCATGGCTCAGTGCTTTAGCTATGAATTGGGCCAAAGCAGTAACTTGAGTGATAGCATCTTACCCCATGGACCAGGTATAACATCTCATGTGCATCCATTATTTATGTTTATCTATCCCAAATTGATGTGTGTTGACTGCATGTTAGTGTCTATGTGTTGTCTCATTCATGTAAAGACAAGTCATTTAGTTTTACTGACAGCTGGCTGGTGGGAGGTATTCTGATCTGTAGGAAAGTGCCAGTGACGTCTGATAGAGTTGATCTCCTCCATGTGGGTAGAGAGAGGTACACTCCCCAGAGAGCTTTCGTAGTCACTTCAATTCTGTGATGTGAAGGGGGCACATTACATGCATCCTGCTCCCACAAACCCAACAGTCAGACTGGCTGTTAACATTTTCTGTTTGTCTAAAAAGACATTGCCATTTTCCGCAGATAGCAGGAAAAATAGCCTATGCATGTAAACACAGGTGTCTAGAAGAAATTCTCAAGGGCAAATCTAACCCTTGGCTTCCCTCTTTGGGCGTGGGCATAACAGCCAACTGATACATTTCCAGCCTTGCCAATGTCACTTCCACTGTGATGCATCCAGCTTGTATTAGTGACTATGCAAGACGAGGCCTCAAGTCTTCTGGACCTCGTCAAGGAGCACAGTTGGAGTCACTTCACCTTTAGCCACCTCCGTGGCACCTTCAGATGCCATAAAGCCGATCTCTCATGGAGGATAGACTGCCACTCAATGTCAGGTCCATGGAGCCATCCTCGCACATCTGTTGTTCTTCTCAGGAGTATGGTTTCGCTATCTGCTTCGGGGTCATGCCTTGTAGTCTCAGAAGCAACTCTAAGAGTTTGCAGGATCCATTTTATAGGCCTTGCCAACAGCTCATAAGAAGCAGCACATAGGTGGTAGTGGGTTACGTGTTCAAAGCCCATGCAGCCCCTGGGAGATTCTTGGTCCAGGGCCTTAATGAGCCATCCTGCCACAGTGCACAGATTTGAGTTTCTCATAAACCATTTCATTTTCTTTTTTATGTTAGACATGTCCCTATTAGATTATAGGTAAGGTGAACTATCTAGTCTATGTTTTATTCTGTTGCCCATTTTTTAAAAATTATCTGGGGTTCATTGAGGGTCCAAAGAATTAGGTTACACTGATTGCATTTGTTAGGTAAAGTCCCTCTTATAATTTTGTCCTGCCCCAAAGAGGTGAGCGTTACACCATAAACATCATAATTCTCCACCTCCTGTCTCCCTGCTCCCTCATTCCCCTGCCTCCACCTTGAACTGATTTGAGTTTTTGTCTTGTGAGAGTGTATATTAGATCATTTACTGGCTTCATATCAGAATTGAGTACATTAGATTCTTCACTGTTCTTGTGATACTTTACTAAGAAGAATGTGTTCCAACTCAATCCAGGTTAATACAAAAGATGTAAAGTCTCTATCTTTTTTAATGGCTGAATAGTATTCCATGGTGTACATATACCATAGCTTATTAATCCATTCCTGGGTTGGTGGGCATTTAGGTTGTTTCCACATCTTGGCAATTGTAAATTGAGCTGTGATAAACAGTCTAGAGCAATTATGCTTAGAATAGAAGGATTTTTTTTTTTTCCCCTTCTGGGTAAATGCTTAATAATGTGATTGCAGGATCAAATGGGAGGTCTACTTTGAGTCCTTTGACTCAATTCTCCATACTTCCTTACAAAAAGGCTATATTAATTTGCAGTCCCACCTGCAGTGTAAAAGTGTTCCCTTTTCTCCATATCCACGCCAAATCTGCAGCTTTGAGACTTTGTGATGTAGGCCATTCTCACTGGGGTCAGGGTAGTTTTGATTTGAATTTCTCTGATGATCAGGGACAATGAGCCTTCTGTTGCCCATTTTTGAATGTTATGTCCTGTGAAATGGGAACTTGGTCACTAACAATTCTTTAAAACCCTATAGGTAAAACCCCAAACATCCAAAATTAATTTATCTATGAGAAATTGAGAATCTTGGTTTTAGCTGCAGACTTGCAGGAATTTTGTTACAGACAACATAACCATTTGAACCCAAGGATTTAGAGACATTTATATCAGAATGTTTTTTTGTGGTCTTTTTAAAGAATTAATCATGTTTTAAACAAAAAGCTCATCAATCATGTCTAGTTCTAATAACAAGAAAAGGAAGCATATAGGTAGCTAAATACTATATTTAATTATTCAGTAAAGGATTTATATTAATTTAGATAGAAGCAAAATTACTAAATGAGTCTTAATGTCTGTAAATATAGGACTGGTCCTTTGTCTCATGAAAGCAGTTTACTTTGATTGCTGTATTAGATACCCAGGAGTCAAAACCTTATAACTTAACAGCACAAGGGTTAGTTTAAAATACTTGATGTAGATTTGATTTGATCTTAAGGATGTTTCTTAAACATATCAAAAGGCTCAAATCAGCTGGTCAAAACAGAATCACAGGTCACTATAAAATAACAGCCATTTACTTAACCAAGAGTGTTAATTAAGACTTTAAAGGCAACCCCGCTATATGGATGTAAAAACTTCCACTTTTTAAAGTTTAATTTTTTAAGCACTCAAAAAACTAACAAGAACAACACAGGAATGATCTTTATAAAACACAGAATCTCTGTTTCCAAGGCTAGTTAGAAAAAGGTAAAGAAAAACCTTTTGTAGTCTATTTGTGTATGTGTGTGTGTGTGTGTGTGTGTGTGTGTGTGTGTGAAATCCATTTATACGATTTGGAAGTCAAACCTGATGAAAAGAATACTTGAGTTAATTAGACACTGGGAGAAGATCCAAGGTCATGAGTATATTAGAGGAATGTGAATAAGAAAAACTAGTACCTTGAGGAGGGGAGCAAATGAGTCTTAGCAACAGCATGGAAGTTTTCTGACCACACTGAATAATTCAGACATATCGAGAACAACCAAGGACAGAATTAAGTTTTCCTGGAGGAAAACATTGCTTTTCTAAATAGTTAAGTTAAAACGTTTTAGCATCAGCCTGTAACAACAGACTTAGAACCAGAGGGGAGAAACTTATAGGAGCTGACAAAAAAGATTGAAAAAGAGAGTTACTTATCATCTCAGACCATTCACGGGGAGAAATCCTAAAATCAGAAAGACATGGCAAATGTTGAACTTCTGGGAAGTCTGAGGAATTCCAAATAAGTAGATTACAGAATTAGAATATAGAATTACTGTCAAGCCCTGCTCATGGAAGTCATTATACAAAGTCGTACCCTGCCTTTAGGAGACCACAGTCTTGTATGGGAGACAGAAACGTGATCAAGCTAACGCAGGGTGTTGGGTGCTGGTGATACAGGAAAGTGGACTTTGAAGCCCAGGTTGGTTCTTGGCTTCATGTGGGAAAGAATCCAGGAGAAAGCTGAAAAAGGCAAAAATAAGTTTATAAAGTAGGAAAAGAAGAAAAGGGAGACTGCCCCGAAGACAGAATAGCAGCTATCTCTCAGAGTAACAGAGAGTAGCACCTTGTGAGTTTCCAGGGTTGCCTTTTATACTTTCTACTTGATTTTTTACGTTAAGTGGAGGGAAGATTATTTGTAAGATTTCTAGGAAAGGTATAGAAACTGAGGGTGCCTCCCTGCTTTCCTTTTCTAAACCATACACACTAACTTCCAGGCATTTGTAAATTGTCAATTGCTGACCCTTTATCAGGGGGAGTAACGAGCAGGGAGGGGTAACTTGAGCTTGTTTTTTATGGCCCTCTGTAGTCCTGCTGGTTTTGTTGCTTTCTCTGACATTTCTTGTTTTATCAGGGACTTTGGCTCCTTACTGAGCCAGTCCTCTATCTCACTGGAAAAATGCACTGACAAAGAGCTCTGGAAGCACAGGGGAAGCGAAATCAGATTGGAGCAGAAAGCTCAGGAAGGCTTTCCAGGAGAAGTGATGTGAGAAGTGATCAAGAAAGGGCGAGAGGTATTGTGCACAGAGGAAACAACACCACCAGGAAGCCCAGAAGAATGAAACCACAAGGCTACATTCAGAAGAGTGAAGGACACCAGTATGGTGGCCAAAGGGAGGGGAAGGGAGATGAGATTAAGAGAATGGTAATAATGCCACTACAATCAAAATTAGATTGTTTACTGCGTAAGTACTTTCTATGCCTCATCTCGGTTAACACTCACAGCAACCCGATCGCACGTGTGCCATCGTATCTCTGTGTTACAGACGGAGGGACCCGAGGCACAGAAAGCCTCATTTTTTCTTAAGGATTATAAAAGTTATATTTGTTCACCATGCTGCATTTATTGCATTCCTTTGGAACAACGGAGAACTGTTTATTCACCCAATTTGCACATGTAAAACTTTATGCAAATTATGAGTAGCTCATACTCCACAGTGACTGTGTGCAGTGTGAGGAAAGAGTAAATGATGGGCCTTGTGTGCTAGGCTGAGGAATTTCACCTTTATCTTGAAAGTGATGGGACCCTGAAGGGTTTTAAGCGGGAAGGTAATCTGACATAAGCAGATCTGCAATCTTAAAAATCTCTCTTGCAGAGGTTGTGTAGGAGAAAGGACTTGTATAGTTCAAAGGCTGAGAGAATGATAACCTAGGCAAAAAAGCAACAAGGCCCTAAAACTCAGAAAATGGCAATGCAATGGGAGAGAAGAAAAGAGCCACCTACATTTAGGAAGTAAAATCAAACTCTTAGGAGATGGGAATAGAAGAGGCAGAGTCTACAGTAGTGATTTTCAACTGGTACGCCATAACAGGATCTCAGGTGTGCCAAGAAAAATTTTAAAGATTGTTAACTAAATTACTCTCTTTTTTACTCTCTTTTAAAAATCAACATAATTTAAGTGTGCCATGAAAATTTAACTGTAAGTTTCAAGTGTGCCGTGAGATAAAAAAGGTCAAAAAACACTGGTCTAGAATGCCTGGACTGTGAGGTCACTGGATGAACGTGCCTGCAACTAGAGCCATACAGAGGGAAGAAGAAGTTTTAATTTCTGTTGAATATGACATGTCCAGGCAACTTTCAGGTGGAAATTCTTTTTCCATGGAGTCATCATTTATCTTCAAACAAAGAGCATATTCTGGGGGTCCCGTGTCCAGCAGTAATGTCCGAGCTGGATGGGAGGAGCTGCAGACGCTTGGTCCCTGAGGGAAGCAGAAACTTCAAGGTGGTCACCCAGTGAGAGTGTGTGTGGATGAAAGAGCACAGAGAAAGAATTAGGGCACAGAATTAGGCCCGAGCAGCAGTGACAGTGTGATTGAGGGGAATTTGGTAGAGCTGCATGTAGGAACTGGAACGTTGTTCACAGAGGTGATGAGTAGAAAGAACTGTGTCACTGGTACTTACGTGAGAGTTTTAAAGAGGGAGAGGACAACAGTGTCAGATGCCACCATGGGGTCCAATAAGACCAAGGCATAAACTGTCATTGGATTTGACAATTTGAGGATAAATGAAGACTTCATGAAAAACATTTTCAGGGGCCTGGATTGAGATTTTAGCAAAGAGTGAATGTGACGTGAGGAAGCAGAGGGAGTGAGCACAGAACCACTTCCTCGAAGCTTGGCTGTGAAGGAGGGTCAGCAGAGGGCACAAAAAGGAGGAAAAGAGGACATTTGAGTGAGAAGATTTATCCTGACCACATGTCTACATGTGGGAAACATTTTAAACCACCATTTTTAGTTTTTCAGTTGTAGGCAAATAAGTAAGAAACTGACACGCCATTTCTAGAGTTTGCTGAGCAACAGAATCTGCAAAGTCCTCGACTGCCACAGGAGTACAAAGGTCACCAAAGAAGCCAAGGTCACCTCCAGCTTCCTCTGGAGCAAGCTAAGCGGGGAGCAATTCCTAGGTCTCCCGTAGGCTTGCAGTTAACTAAGGGAGATAGTTAATTGGTACCTGAGGTCTTGGCTTGCATATCAGTCACTTTATAACATGAGGCTTTCCTGTGGGGACAAGGCTTTATATACTAAGCCTGAAGAATAGACCTGGTAGGAGTAAACACCTAGGGTTCACCCTATGGTATCATCCAAGCCAGGAAGCTGCCCCAGGCCTTTCCAGGGTGCTATTGACCATTGAATAGACCACTCTGAAGAGCTGGCACTGATAGCAGACCAGATCCAGAGACTGGACTAGGTGAGGACGCCGACTAGTAGCCAGATCCAGCTGAAGAAATGTCCTCATACCCATTATGCAGCCAGCCACATGGCTGAAATCTCTATGCTCCTCTGTTTCCATTGCTGGGTGTTTTAATCACCTGTTTATCTGATAGATGAGGGAGGGGTTTCTGCCTTAGAGTTACTGGGATAGCTGAGCACATGACACCCAGCAATGGGCAGAGGAGGTGACAGAAGTTTATCAGTCACATGGACTCATAGCCTGGGAGAGAACACAGCATGTCACGCAGATCACACCAGCATAACACTTGGGAACAGAGTGAGCAAGCTGGGGCTGTGAAAGGTCGGCTTTGTAATGTCAAAAGGGTGAGGTCATGGCCAGTCCCTGTGAGAGGACGTGAGTGGCTTGTGGGAGTAATTCCAGAGGCGGCAGGGAACTGAGCCCCCACCACTCAGAGATATGCTGGAATTGTGCCAGGTTGCCTGGATAGGGAGGGTTGTTTGGCTTGGAGACCTCACCCATAGGAGCGGAGCAAGGAGGCAAATTTGAGATTAGGTCATTTGAGGTTCTCCCGATATTTCCAGATGTCAAACAGCATATAATCTAGGGTTTCTGTGTTAGATCTTACACTACACAGGTAATGAGCAAGAGGCCTCCTGAGAGTTAGATGGATGGCAGAGGGACTGTAGGCAGAAAGAACATGCCCAATTGCACAGAGATGAAAATAATAATACCTGCATTTGATGGAGCATTTACCTGAAAGAGGTGCTTGGTTCTAAATTAAAAGAAACTAGAAAATATACGAGCTTGGACTCAATTTTCTGATTGGACCCAATTTAGTTTTTCTGCTATTGAGCAGTAACAGGACTTTATGAAGAAAAGTATGTGCGGTCATAAAAATAAAGAGGGTTTATATTTCTGCGCAGCTGATTGGTGACATCCAACTCGTACCATGTCTGCTGTTAGAAGGGGCTGTTGAGAAGATTAGGGTGCTTACAGGAGAATGCTGAAAACTGTTAAGTAGCCTCACAGGTGACATTACCTTTGGTGAATTTATCACGGCCCCCAGCCTGGCCTCAGCCCTGTCAATTTCTCAGAGCTGAACAGCCTCAGGACTGGTGATTCCTATCAATCCACGCCCAGGAGGCCTAGTAATTTACAGGGTAAGGTACTCATGGATCCGCCATCCAGGGTATAATCTGCTGGGATTATAATACCCAGGAAGGTACACTCCTAATCAGAATGTTGATTAGTAAGCATGGGGGAGAGATTTCGTTGCTCTGTGGCAAAGCAAGCATGATCAGTCATTTCCACTCCACTTGAAGAGACGCTTTCCTGGTGACTGGAAAGTTCGTACTTTCCTAGTAACTGGAAAGTTCGTTTGCCGATGTTTGTGCTGGATAAACATTGCTCTGTTCTCCCTTAGTCCTTAGTCCCTGTTTCCTAGACTCTGCATTGACCTAGATTGGGATCCATTAACCTTCTGTGGGTTTCCTTAGCATGCTCTGATCATCTGAAGATCAAATTTTCATTTTGTTAAAGACAGATTTTCACTATGTCACCCAGGCTGGAGGGCAGTGGCGCAATGATAGTTCACTGTAAGCACCAACTCCTGCACTCCTGTGATCCTCGTGCCTCAGCCTCCTGAATATCTAAGGCTACAGGCACCTGTCATTGTGTCTGGCTAATTTTTTTTTTATTTTTTGTAGTGACAGGGTCTTGCTATGTTGCCCAGGCTGATCTCTAACTCTTGGCCTCAGCAATCCCCCGATTTTGGCTTTTCAAAGTGCTAGGATTACAGGCACGAGTCACTGCACCAGGGTCAGCTAATTAAAAAAGTTTTTCTTCTTTGTAGAGATACGATATCATTCTTTTGCGTAGGCTGGTCTCTTTTTCTTTCTTTCTTTATTTTTTTTTTTTTTTTTTTTTTTTTTGAGACAGAGTCTCCCTATGTCGCCCCTGGGTAAAGTGTTGTGGTGTCATAACAACCTTAAACTCTTGGGCTCAAGTGATTCTCTTGCCTCAGCCTCCCAAGTAGCTGGGACTACAGGCACCCACCACAACGCTACGTTATTTTTTGGTGTAGTTGTCATTGTTATTTGGCAGGCCTGGGCTGGATTTGAACCTGCCAGCTACGGTGTATGTGGCTGGAGCCCTAGCTGCTGACCTATAGGTGCCAAGCCACCTAGGTTGGTTTCAAACTCCTGGTCTCAAGTGATCTTCCCACTTAGCCTCCCAACTTTGATGGGATTACAGGTGTGAGTCACAACACCCAGGCCAGAGGATATTTTAATTATGTGCTTACTGGGCTGTCTCCTTCTCAAGACTAATCCCTTCAGGGCAGAAGAGTTCTGTTGTCTGCTTGCTTATCTTCCTCCTGTTGCTGATTCTACACTATTCAGCTGTCATGGAAAAGCCTTTCTTTCATTTCCTGGATCAACTGTTGTCCAGTTACTTTTCCTGCCTTCCATCCTCTGGCTGTAGGTCTTCCTTAGTTCTCTTAGTCTTGGTTAACCCTGGGGCACTTCAATAGCTCTGTGGCTAATTAACCAAAGGTTTTCACATCCAATTTCACTCCAACATCACTTCATCCCACTTCCTTGATCATACCATGGACCCAAGATTGCTCTTCTGGTTCTCACTCCAAGGCGGGACAGAGCCAAGGCTGTTCTGGAGGCAGAGCTGAGGTTGAGGGAGTCCAGGGCCAAGAAGAATGGGCAGGCAGGTTCACCAGGACAGCTGGGGAGGGGCCCCAATGTTCCAGCAGAGAAATCCTTGGAGAACCTGGAGCATATGCTTAGAATGACTCTTTTCCAGTAGCTTTTGGAGAAGTAATTTGTTGGCCTTCCAAAGGGCTTTAAAAAACATAAATGTATATTTTAGAAGTATATATTTCTAAACACTCAAATGCCCCTACCTCTGAGGTATCCTTGTGGAGGAAAACATTTGTCAATTATTCTTTTGGGTTCAGTCTATCTATCAAGAATTAAGGAACCAAAAATTTTTGTGTCTTTTAGGTTGCTATCCAGTGCTCCTTTCTATTGTTTCCCTCTGAAATAAAGTATCTGGACTTAGTATTAAAGAGTATTTTTATTCTAAAGTGAAACTCATTTTGGTACATTAAAATCAGCTAGAATATCAAGCCAGATTTAAAATACTCATAATTGGAAGCCTGACTGGTCTGGCGTAGGAGAACTCTGCTTTGATGTTTTTACATCATAAGAAATCTGAATGAATTATAGTTTCAATGTCTGAGTGATAGATCAGATTGCTTTCTGGATTTGTGCATCATGAGTTATAAATAAAGTGACCTGGTACTGGTGGGACCCCCATGTTCATTGAAAGTCCAGCTCTTCATCTTCCCAGGCTGTAGGGAATGTGAGAGAAGCATACCTGAATTAAAGAGTGAGGTAGGAGGGGCAAGTGAGAACATTTATTCCCCCCACCAACACTAACTGTCCTGGGAATAGTCCGGCTGAGCACTGGCAAACACATGCTTTGTGCACCATTATTCCACATTGATAATTCAATGCAGTACTTTTTCTGCTGACCCAGAAATAGCCTCAGAATCCTAAATGCAATGATCAGGACATAGCTGATACTAATACATAGACATACTAATAAATCAGAATTGATATGCAGTTTAGATATTATTTACCATCTTTGCTCTACCTCTTGTTTTAAGATTTGTATTCCTGGCTTGGCACCTGTAGCTCAGTGGCTAGGGTGCCAGCCACGTTTACCAGAGGTGGCATGTTCGAATCCAGCCCGGGCCTGCCAAACAACGATGACAACTATAACCAAAAAATAGCCAGGCATTGTGGCAGGTGCCTGTAGTCCCAGCTACTTGGGAGGCGGAGGCAGGAGAATTGCTTAACCCCTAGAGTTTGAGGTTGTTGTGACACTATGACACTCTATTGAGGTTGACATAGTAAGACACTGTCTCAAAAAAAAAAAAAAAAAAAAAAAGATTTGTATTCCCCCATACACACCATCAAATAGGCAATGCTTGACTATCAAAAATTGTCTTTCCAGAAGTAACAGAATGGGAACCCCCAGGTAGAACCTAGGCTGCAGACCGCTCTTATTTGGCATAATTCAATAGTGGTTTTGTTTACTTTTTGGAATTACTAGTTGTCAGCATTAAAACATCAAGAAATTTCATCCAAATGTTTGGATTGATATCTTTTCTTTTGAAATCAGTTTTGAAAACATTGGACTTTTATTTCCACATTGCAATGACTGACTGGCTAGATCTGAAAATTGGTTCTCCCCTACAGACTTGCAAGCTCACAATTGCTGTCTCACTTACATGGCTTCTGTTAGTGCATTTGAATGCACAACCCCTTCTTGTTCTCCTGTGACTCTAAGTCCTTGTGGCATCTTCATTCTGTCTGACCTCAGAGACTTTTGAGGTTCATGAGTACGGGCACAGGATTTATGGGCAGGCCACTTTGGGGGGTACTAAGGCAGCTTCAGAGAAGAACTACAAGAATTCCTATAAGTTAGCATCTTCCCCTATGCTTCAGGCCTCAAAGTAGGGCACAGATTTCTCAGCCAGAAATGAGTCCAGAAGGCTAAGATCCCCCCAGGTGCCAGATGATTTCATTTCACTGAGACGGGCATGGTGTCAGCAGCCTTGCTTCTGTCCAGGAGATGTTATCACGAAGCAATTAAGAACACAGCCAGGGGTAAGAAAAAACAAAATAAATCCAAAAAATGTTTTATGAGGGTCTACACATTTAGAAGAGACAGATATAAGATGGTCATTTAGAATAAACTGGTCTAAGTTTCAGGAAAGTGCAGAAAACTTATATCTAACTCCTTTTGTGTGCTAAGGAGCTGTTAAGACAGCTCAGAGATCTCAGATGCAATAGGGGGCAAAAATATTTTTAAAAATGAGAAACTTTGCACTTTCACCTTTCACCATATATATATTTTTTAATTTAGAAAACCAAATTCATTATTTGAAAGGACTAATACATGACAAAATTCTGGCAAGACTATTCTAGAATATGAACAAGATGATACACTTTTTATTCTTAGGTATCAAAACGGCAACCTATTTACGAATAGTTTATATTAAAAGAGAGAAAGAACATGCCCATGAAATTATTTTTACACTTTAAGGAAATAAAATTTATATAACTTAAATTGTAGCCATTCATTTTATGAATATAATTCAATGATCTCTAGGAAATTTAGAATGATTTAACAGGATTAACACAATAGAGTTTTAGAATATTTCGATCACCCCTCTAAAAATTTCTATGAGCTCATTTTCAGTCAGATCCCACTTTCTCCTCTATCCTAAGCTACTGATTTTAGCATGTTTCTTCTTGATTTAAGGAAAATATTAGTCATGGGAGATCTGAGTATTGTAGTTTTGAGGTTCATATTTTTAACCTCCTTGCTGTTCTAAAACCTCAGGCAAGCTCGGGTCTCCAGCCCTGAACTTACTGTTAATGTTGGCTGCAAATACCTTCCTTTGGAAACTTTGCTGGATGACTTAGAGTTATCCCTACCCTACTCCTACCTCTGAATCTCCCTTTATTTTTCTTCATAGTACTTATAGCTATCCAATATCTATTTAACCTCTCGTTTTGTTTACGGCAGCTGAATGAGAGAAGTTTTTGGCTTTGTTATTCATTGATATATCCCAAACAGAGCCAAGTACAAAGTCAGCACTCAACTAATATCTGTCAAATGGGTGAAAACTCCTTGAATGTCATACATGCATAGTATCATAGCTTATAGAGCAGCGGTTCTCAACCTGTGGGTCGTGACCCCTTTGGACCTTATAAAAGGTTTCCGGCATTAGGAAGATTGAGAACCACTGCTACAGAGTATGTAGAGTTTTATCAAGTTTCCCAGACCCCAGGGATTTTGAGAAAAATTGGAGGCAGGGATGACAAAGTGTGATCTCTCCAATCTTTCACATTCAGTGACTTTAAAACTGAAGAAGTCTTTAGCGGATGAGAAGTGGAAACTCCAACACACTCTCCAGGCAAATGGTTTCCTCATTATGGAGCTAGACTCTGTGAAGTTATATAGATGTAAAGAAAAGACTTCCTGCTCCAAGGAAGCAGGTCAAAGGAAGTTAAATGGCTTGTGGGAGGAGAATGGGGAAGGCACCGAGTCCAAGGCAGAGGTGGAGAAAGCAGCCCATCTCTTTTTGTGAAAGACCAAATAAAACCTTACAAAACAAATCAAAACACGGGCTGTCCCATTTTAACCTTGGGAGCAAGCTCTGTCTTTTATAGCTACTCCAGTTGTTCTCTACAGTTTTAATGAAGAGGAAAGCCATGACAAAAGAAAAGACATTTGGCCCTCTTGCTTGCTTGACCAGGTAACTCGGGGTAGATGGCACAGCTGGTAAGGTCAAAGGGTGAACTCTAACTTGTTCAGAAATGTGTTTACCTTCTGTAACTGTAGCTCCTAGCATCAAGGTAAGGGATGGCAGGTGAAAAAGATTGCTTCTAATTTACTCAACAATCCTACTTGGCAAGATCTATGAACATGAATTATTTTATATGAAGGATCATTATCATTTAGTATCCAAACCTTACGTGGCAGGCAAAGTCTGTTAAGACGGCTGAATAATACTTTAAAAAAAATATGCTCATCTATTTTAATACACTGTGCAGTGATCATGAGAGGAGGTTAACAAGAAAAAAATCAAGCATGACTATAAAAAGAAATGACTGTATTTGATGGTATAAGTCTATGACATTCTGGAAAGAGAGCGCATTGAAGGAAGTAATATGATAGCAAGAGCTTATCTCTTATTTTTATCTACAGCAAAAACATAATGTCACCTAAAAAAGGAAAAGAATAGAATCCAATAAATTAAGCTCCCACACCAATAAGTGCACCATTGAAGACTCCGTGGCCAGTGAACAAGTATTGCAACATCAAAGGGAAAATAGTTAACAATTTAGAGAAGAAATAAAGTTCTACACCTCTTAAAAGTATAAATTTACTATTTACAAATCTTAAATATCTTAAGATATTTGTAAATCTTTACTACAGAAAAGATATTTTTGGAGTTGTATAGAAGAGTAATTTAGCAATTGGAAAAAAGCTGACCCGAACAACATGTCCCATCATGAATAACCACAAACTAATTATAACAACACAAGAGAAAATGTGAGATCTAGAAAACAGTTGAGGAAATTTATTCAACAAATATTATGGGTAGGTAAGGAAATCTGAAAATTTAGTGATATGGAAAGTCTCATTTAAAGAATAATTTAATATATATTTTTTCTTGAAAAAATATTCTTCTTAGAAACATATCTCATCAAGGATACTTTGATCTATTAAAAATATTACCAATGACAATAAAAATGCATTTGGTAATATTCACTGAAATATAATAAATAGTAGAAGAGGAACATATACTTCACAATTGATAATGTTTTATCATAACAATAAAAGCTTATTACTTAAAAAATTTTTGCCAATTTTAATGTGTGATCATTAAATACACAGAGCCCATGTGAGAAATAGTCAAGAGGAGAAAGTGATTTTAGAATCTTGGTTTCCCAAAGGGGAATGGTATGTGCTCTTTTTGTGAAGGATAATACCAGAAACCCAACATAAGTGAAGAGGACAGAAGACGTTTCAAAATATTCATGAAGCGTTCCTTTCTATAGTTTGAGAATCACTCCATGCAGCGAGAGAAAATTCTGAAAGAAATGAATTGAGAATAGTATGTAGCTACGGGAAAAAGATGAAGAATACCTGATTTTGACAAAAGTAAATGACCACTAAAAGTATATATTTCATTAACTGCTATTAGGAAAATTAAAGGATAATGAAATGAAAAATAAATTAAGTACGGTTCATTATTTTAAAAGCATATGTTGTGTATTTATATCAATTATCAGAAGCATAAAGCAATATGAAAATATAGCTATAGACAGGTTTTTAATTCATGTGTTTGTACATATATTTGTGTGTGTGTACCACTTTTAGAATTAGTATCTTACATACAAAAGTGATACTATAGAAAAGGAAGAAAATATCACAGAGCATTAAAACAAGTCCAGGATTGTGTGGCCTTTGGTCAGATTGGCTGGACTTCAGAACATGTTTTCTTAAGACAAATGTCCCTGAGATGCTTGGGGAAGAACTTGGATATGGCTTAAAATTCATACCCTGGAAATTTGCCCTTATGATGAATTTGGTCATTTTTAAGGGGATATGTTTATGAAGGATTTTATAAGTGATAGCAGTTTTAGAAACTTTTAGTGATAAAGCCATAATCTAAACTTTAACTTCTGGTGAATTTTAAATGGCAACTAACTTAGGAAGAGGAGAATTGAAAAACAAAGTGGAATATTTTTTTTCCAGACAGAGTCTCTGTCTTCCTGGGCCAATTGCCCTGGCGTCATAGCTCACAGCAACCTCAAACTCTTGGGTTTGAGCAATCCTCTTGCCTCAGCCTCCCTAGCAGCTGGGACTACAGGTGCCTGCCACAATGCCTGGCTAGTTTTTCTATTTTTAGTAAAGACAGAGTCTCACTCTTGCTTGCTCAGGCTGGTCTAGAACTCCTGAGCTCAAGCAATCCATCTGCTTTGGCCCCCCCCCAGAGTGCTGGGATTACAGGTGTGAGGCATACACCTGGCCAACAAAATGGAATCTACTAACTTCATCCGTGTTCTATTAAATCTCACCAAGAGGCCTTAATAGATAGAAGGGACGAGAATTTTTTGGAGGTATTCCTACTCACTGCTCTGACTGTATCTGCTGAAAGTTTCTAGATCTTTGCTTATTTAAGAGTTTGTGAATTTAATCTTTGGGAAAAGGCTTTGCTAAGTTTAGAGCATCATTGAGAAAATTAGCTGCCTCCTGTGATTAACTCTTTTTTGGAGAAAAAGTATCACCTTTTGTGCACTTATTTCTGTGTCAGTAGGAGACACCAAAAACACCATTTAAAAAAATGAGAAATAGTAGGCCATCTTATATGAGGAAAAATAGAAACTATATTCTTAAAATGCTGAGATATATTGGGCTGCTAAAAAGGTGCAGGAACACTGAAGACAAAACAAGGATTTGTAAAGATCCTAAAAATATTTTTGCTATACTTTATACACTTTCCTTGAATTTGGACTGAGGAGGCTTTATAAGTAGAAGAGATACTTATGGAGAGAAAATAAGGACAAATAAGATTTGCAAATATTCTGAGATGGAAGAAACTGAAAAGAAAAGAGTAGATTGCCAAAGAACTGCAAAGTATGCTTACCCTGCTGAGGAGCGGATTTATAGCTCCAGATTACAGTTTTGAATTTTAAAAAGCTAACTGAACTTAGTGAAAATATAGAAATATTGGTCAAACGAGATGTTAAGAAAATCTGGAGTTTTAAAAAAACACAGAGGGGACTCATAAAGAAAGACATGTTGTACCCAGTCACAGGATGACATTTGTCTGTATTGTTAACACCTATGCTCAATGAGGTCACTTGGGAATTTCATGGGATATACAAATTATATTGAACTTGAAAACTAAAATGTTCAATTTCTATACTTTTTTTTTGCAGTTTTTTTTGGCTGGGGCTGGGTTTGAACTCGCCACCTCCAACACATAGGGCTAGCACCCTGCTCCTTTGAACCACAGGTGCCGCCCTCTATACTTTTTTGTTGCTGTTGTTGTTGTTGCAGTTTTTGGCCAGGGCCAGGTTTGAACCCGCCACCTCCAGTATATGGGGCCAGTGCCCTACTTCATGAGCCACAGGCACCGCCCTCTCATTTCTATACTTTTGGGGGGGGGGGAGGCAAATGTGAACTGCAGGATGAGTGGAATTGTAGAGTTATGGGTCTTTGTCTTTTAACAAGAAATAGCTTCATAATCCTTTTAATAGCTTGCATCAGTAAGAGTTTTGGGCACAGCCACCCTGTGCATTTCTGACAGAACAGAGAGTATGTGCAGGGAATCCAGAGGCTTCATCTCTTTACCATGAGCTGAGCTGGCTAATGTGAATTTTAGTTTCTTATCTGTGTAATGAGGAGCTAGCATTAGATGATTTCTAAGGTTCCTCTTGAATGTGATTCTATTGTCTTGTCTTTAGTTTACTTAAGTAAACTTAAATTAAAATATTTATTGGTTTAAGTTTAGTTAAGAAGAACTGAAAGGGACCTTGGGTTTTGTTAACAAAACCACTAAAAAGTCCTTCGGGGGCTGGTGGGGGGGGGGGGAAGGCTTGCTGCCTTGCAGAGTCAATAATGGTTCAAGTACTTTTTTTAAATCTAGGTCCAGGGTTTATATTATAATAACAGAGATAAATTATGGGTACTCTGCATGGCACAGTACTTCACATAACCGTCTACATTGTTCCGTTGCAAAGTATTTCACCTCCAGCTGGTTAAACCTCTCTAAGCTGTAATCCTTAATCCTTAAGCACCTTAAGTTTTTTCTGGTGGGCTCCAAGGTTCAAACTCCTGGTATTTTAAAATCAAAACTCTATATCTGCATCCACCTGATCATGAATTGAATGTTTTTGCATAGAAGAATTCTAAACTCTAAAAATAAAACATTATACTTGCTTTCATCATGCAAATCTTAACCTTGCTCAAGTTTCATCAAGAGCTTCTTCTCTCATTTAGCCTTGACTTTTGAAGCCCCGTTAAACTACTCTATTCTCTCTGGTTTCCAATAGCTCCTAAATTTGTGTTGATTTATTTTTGCTTATCTTAAGGCTGCTCCCACACACAAAGTCTGTTACCTCTTTGTCCTCTCCCAGCAAATTCAACATCCTCCTGTTCTGGTGGTTTATCCTCCATCATTCCCAGTCATTTGACGTGGGGAGAAAAGGAGAAAGAAGGTAGTTCAAAGGCAAATAGAACTTAGAGTGTAAATCTTATGAGGTTTAACTAGAAATTTGATTCTGATCTTGAAGGTAGCCAAAATCACATGCTTATCAGTGTACAGATGGGAAAACGTATTAATTCTGTAGGAAAACAAAGTTTTTTTGCCTTAGATTCTGAGTGAAATTTCTTGAGTGTGACATCACCCTGAAAAGAATCCTCCAAATGAAATATATTTTTTTGAGTTTATTATTCCTTCAATGTAAGTTAGATCTTGAGGGAAATTCAGTGAATGAATTTCTGGCGAAGACAAATACAGATATACGAAAGTCTTTGTGTCTGGCCTAATCTGCAGAGAAATAGGAAGATTTACGTATTATTTCTTTTGACTAGGGTTTTGGTGTAAGGTGGTTTGAGTTATTCAGGTCTATGCTTTTGATTTCCAAATATTAGGAAGAGGGCACATCCTTCTTAAAAGTCCCCTTTCTGCATCTTCTATATTTCTTCCTGACTGTAAGGCCTGCCAGATCTCTCTCTCTCTCTCTCAAAGTCTGGTGAAATTTTCATCCTACAGTCTTATTGTATAACCTTCTGTCTTTCTGTTCTTTCTTGTTTTCTGATGCTGCACCTCTAAATTCCAAACAATTAATGGCAAAACAGAATCCTCCATGGAAGGTGAGAAAAATGAAGAAGAGATAGAAGGAAAGAGGTTAGTAGCAGAGAGGTATACACTCTTATTTATTGTTAACTCGTCACATATATATTACCTTTGTTAAATGTAATAATTCTGCAGGGTTATTGTTCTCCTATTCACAAGCAGGAAACTAAAGTTCAGAGAGTTTATGAAATTTGCTTGAGGTCTCACAGATAGCCAGTGGTTCAGCTAGAATTGGGAGCCATGGTCTTGCAAGTGCCTGGAAGGCGAGTTTTCTGTGTGATTGGTTAAGGAGCTCTCCATGTCCTCTAGAGACTGGATGAGCCATTGTGACATGGATCTCATTTTTGTCAAAATGCAGGATCCTAACTTGGGCTCTCACCAATTCCAGCCCACTTCCACGTGGGCTTGAGTGCCCTTCCCATATGTCTCATCCCTAAACCCATGAGAAGTACGGCAGAGTAGTGTATATTAGTTATACATATAAAAGTCACAATTTTATGTTTCCCATTCATGTATATTTGCGTAAATAGTCAAGTGTTCTGAGGTTCCCAAGACCTCAATTTCAATTTCCTATAAGGGCTCACAGAACTCATGCAAGCTTCTTTACTGACAGTTATGGTTTATTATAGTGAAAGGGGAACAGATTAAAATTAGTAGGAGAGACCAAGCAAAAGTTCCAGCTGCCTTTCCCTGTACGTCATACGAGCAGCACTTAATTGTTCCAGTAAGCGCACGTGATGGCATGCATAGACTATTGCCAACTAGGGCTGGTCACACAAACCTCAGTGTCCATGGTTTTTACCTGGGGTCAGTCATGTGCGCATGGAGTTCACAAGTGCCTCACCTTAGCTACTAAGTCTCCAGCTCCTCCTATAGTCACCAATACCATGTAGCCCAGAGTCTCCACCATAAATCTTACCCATTAGTCTAATCTCATTCTGTCAATTGAAAATTGAGACCAAAAAAATTTGGATAACTTCTTAAAGACTTAGAGTAACAAAGAGATTAAGGCTCTATTGTGTGATTGTTTAAAGAGTATTTTTCAATTTTGTGTGTTTTAAACAAATTGTATCATTTAGTAAATAAAAACAACAAAAATACCTCTTTTTAGATGTATCTCTTGGTAAGTAGCCTGGTTGGTAAGGCCAGCCTGCTGAAAGCAGTGCAAATTTTTGCAACTGCAAGTAAAGAGTGCAATTACATAGCATTTTGCTGGCCTGACTTAAGAGAAGATAGACAAGCAGACTCTTAATCTATTCACATGCTCATTCATTACTGCTTTCACCAGAGGAAAAAAGGAACAGAGTGGAGTGTTACAAAGGGCAAACTGTGTATTTAGCAGTTTATTTAAAATTTCAGTGGAACAGGTAAAGCACATGCAAAAAAAAAAAAAAAAAGTCATAATCTTTTATCGAATGTGAATAGCTCTATTTTGGGAATTTATCAAATGTTAAACTTAATGACTATATCAATTAGTTATTGCTATGTGTAACAATCTCTTCCAAAACTCAGTGGCTTAAGAAAAATAATTTATTACTATTACTATGTGTGTATCTGCAGGTCACCTGGAGATAGGATTAGCAGGAATGAGGGTCCTTGGGGTGGGGAACTTGCAGCCTGAAGGCTATGTGTCCCCCTCTGGGTCCCCAAGTGCAGCCCCTTGACTGAGTGAATCCTAACTTCACTAAACAAATCCGTTTAATAAAAGGATTTGTTCTGTAAAATTTGGATTTGGTCAAAAGGCCACAGTTGAGGATATGGAAGGCCACATGTGACCCCAAGATCACAGGTTCCCCATCCCTATAGAGGCCAGAGGATGTTTGTTTTTTTAATGTATGGTCTATGTCTGCTTTTCTGCATAGTTGTAACAAGAGACTGTACGGCCTGTGGTGTCTAAAATACAGCAGTAAGCTGGGCTCAGTGGGTCATCCCTGTAATCCTAGCACTCTGGGAAGCCAAGGCGAGTGGATTGCTTGAGCTCAAGAGTTTGAGACCAGCCTGAACAAAAGCGGGACCCCATCTCTAAAAATAGCTGAGTGTTGAGGCAGGTGCCTATAGTCCCAGCCATTTGGGAGGCTGAGGCAAGAAGATTGCTTGAGCCCAAGGAGTTTGAGGTTGTTGTGTGCTGCAATTGCTCATCTACCAAGGGCATCTGAGTGAGACTCTATCTCAAAAACAAAACAAATCAGTAGGACCTCCATAGTTGACCACCTCCCTTCACTGACCACCTCCTTAAGTTGCCCTAATTTTCACAGACCACCCACATACACGTATCAGTCCAGTAGGCCTAATTCCTTATGTTGACTACCTTGTTACCGTCCCATGGGTGGTCACTGTAATTATATGACCTGGGCCTTCACAGAAAAAGTCTGCCAACTCCTAGTCTCACCAGAGCAATAAATTCTGTAGAATAAAGACCAGTATGACTTTTTCTGAATTTAAGTAATTGTCCTAATGGAGCACTGAGGAATAACTACAGTAATTCCTGGGAGAAAGGAGTTTTGTCTTGTGGCTTCAGTAGGCAGCTCTGTGACCTTGGGCCAGACTCTGAGCTTCCCTGTCTCTGTTTCTCATCTAGAAAATCAGGGAGCTGGTCTTGTCACCTGCCTGCTTTTGCTTCTCCCTCCTTATAGCCATATATTAACCATTAATGACTAAACTGGCTATGTTGCATTATTCAGTAAACAAGGCAACACAGTCATGGAAAAATACAGGGTGTCCATAAAGTTTGTGTGCAATTTAAAATTTAAAACTATTTTTTTTTTTAATAGTTGAATAGTTGTCACAGAGACCTTATGACCTTGAATGGCCCCTCCACCATGGGCCTCCATTTATTATGTTAAAGAATAAAAATTCTAACTTTTTCTTTTCTTTTTCTTTTTTTTGGCAATTCTACTTAGCAGGGAATTAGATGATGTTTAAGGTTCTTTCTTCTTTTAAATATTAATATTCTATAAAGTCAAATATGAAGGGAGTAGCATTTGTAGACAGAAATGAGCTTCACTCTGACAGAATTTTATGAGGCCAGCTGCTCATCCGTTTTGGCCATTCTGAGCATCAGAATCTTCTGATGGAGTCAGAGAGGGCCCATCTGGTCCTGCTGTCCACACGTAATTAGAAAACTTTAACCTAGGATTTTATGAAGAAACAGAAGAGCCTGTTAAAAGAGAATATGACTCCACCACAAGTGGCAGATTGAAAAAACACGTCTCTGGTATTTTGTAAGGCTCCAACCGAGAGGCAGACACGCTTTTCCTGCCCCTTCATTGTGCTTTGACCTGCAGACTTTGTGCAAGTTCTGGAACTTAGGCCTCAAAAGCCTTGCAGCTGTGGCTTTTGCTATCTGGGAATGTTCCCAAGACAACTGCCATGTAGGGAAGCTGGTCCAGTATCCTGGAGGAGGAGAAGCCACATGGTGAACCAAGGTTGCCCAGGTGACAGCCAGTGCCAGCTACCTGTCATGAAGAGTGAGGTGACAGAAAATGTTCTAGATCACTTTCCAAGTGTCCTACATTCTCTAGTCCCATACCAGCTGCCCTGAAATCTCCGCTTCAGAGTTTATTTTACATAAATGATAGAAAAGTTTTTACTATTTCCTTTTGCATAAACTTACAGTCTTTAGCTACAGATTTTTTTAAAAATTCATTGATTTCTATGGGAATCTTTGCTTTCTTCCCAATATGCTAGCAGAATGCTGACTATGACTTGGGATAGGCTTGCTGCAGATTTCTGCATCTCTAAAATGAACACAAGGCTCTCTGTTCCCTCTGCAAGATCAGCGCACTCCTCTGTGGGGCAGTGGGAAGGGCATTTACACCCTTGGAGAGAAGAATAATTTCCTGCTTGTTGTTTGAGCTGGAAACACATCTCCTATTGTGCTAAGAACGTCACATAGATTTTGTTTGGTCTGCTAACTCTGATTTGTGGTGACTGCCTGGAGCAATATTAAGAAGTATTATGAGGTCACGTCCAGGCTTGGTTATAAACGATTGGCAATGTCTTCCCGGGAGAAGAAAATGGCCCTGTATATATCCATCGTTTTCCATGTTGACTACAGTACTTTATTTGAAATACAATTAAATAACTCCCGTCCTCTAGTAGTAGTAGCACTAGGGAATTTCTACTTAATCACTTGGAACCCAGTAGGCATAATTTATAAAGTTATGTTAGCTAGCCTAGATACAGTTTAATGAAATTCACTACTAATAGCTAACATCTATAGAGATGGTAATCTCATTGAAAGTGCAGAGGTTGCTATTTTGGTCATTTTTATTTATACAAGTTTTTTAATAACTATGTATAATAGTTGTTTAATCCATGGCAATATTTTTGAAACAAATATTATTTTTAAACCATACAATAAAGGTATAATGATCAAATTACAAATGGTTGCAAAAGGCTAAGTTGAGAGGTGATGTACTGAAGGGGTTGACTAACTATGACCAGTGGGTCAAATCCAACCTGCCTCCTGTTTTTGTAAATAAAATTTCATTGGAACATGGCCAGGCTTATTTGGTTCATGTTGTCTCTGGCTACTATTGTGTTAGGATGGCAGGGTTGAATAGTTACAACAGAGACCAGCAGAGTTGAGTTGTTGTGGCAGAGACCTTATGACCTCCAATGGTAAAGAAATTTACTATCTGACCTCTTACAGGAAAAGTTGATAGGCCCTTGATGGATTTAAATGGTTAAAGATTTGAGATTTATTGATCATTCTTCATATTCAGGGAACAACAGTGGTGGACATAGAGCTTTTAAACGGCACTTTTCCTTCTGAAAAAGGCTTTATCTGAAGAGGTGGGGGTTTTTTTTGTTTGTTTGTTTGAGGGGAGGTGTTTTTTGTTTATTTTTTGAGACAGAGTCTCATACTATCACATAGGCTACAGTGCCGTGGCTTCAGTCTAGCTCATAGCAACCTCAAGCGTCTGGACTCAAGCAATCCTCCTGCCTCAGCCTCCAGAGTACCTGGGAGTACAGGTGCCCAGCACAATGCCTGGCTAATTTTTCTATTTTTAGTAGAGACTTGCTCTTGCTCAGGCTGGTCTTAAACTTCTGAGTTCAAGGGATCCTCCTACTCTGGCCTCCAAGAGTGCTAGGATTACAGGGGTGACCCATCGTGCCCAATCTAAAACAGTGTTTTTTAACTCTGTCTGCACATTAAAATCAACTGGGTAGTTTTTAAAGTTATTAATAATAGGACACAGCCCACCTGGGATCTGGGTAGTGTCTGATTCTGGAAGTTCCTTAGCAGGGTTGTAAAGCATTGATTGAGTTGTTATTTTATATTAGAGCTATTTACTATTCTAGAGGCCTGATGGTGTCACTGCCTAGTTTGACTTATAGTGACTCAAATATCACACGAAAAGCAAATCTGAAGTAGTTTAACAAAATAAAAAAAAAAAAATTAAAAGTTTCAGAAAGGAAGTCTGGCTGTTAATTCAGACTGGGTGAGCCCTCAAAGTCCTGAGTCAATAGAATTCTTGCTGATGTGAGTCCTAGTTTCTTATTCATAAAGTAAAATCATTTCTTTCCTTCATAAATCTTCAGATTAAAATAAAATAAAAATAAACTAATTGTCAGTTTAACAAAAATGTCACTTGAGTCTTTTTTTTCTTTACTTCCTTAATACTCTTGAATTGTCTACTTCAGAAAATAAAACTTTGTGGAGCTATGTCTGGCCCTGCCATTAAAAAGTTTGTTCACGGGTGGCAACTGTGGCTCAAAGGAGTAGGGCCCCTATATATCAGAGGTGGCGGGTTCAAACCGGTCCCGACCAAAAACTACAAAAAAAAAAAAAAAGTTTGTTCACATTGTAATAGTTAGAAAATACATGGGAAGATGGGTAAAATTTAAGAAAATTAAATTTGGGTCATTTAAAGCCAAATTATTCTTTCTAGCTCACCATGTGTCAAATTTAAAATAGATATTCCAGAAAGAGTGAACCTGGACGCTCTCTCGTAGCTCTGGTTTTAAATGTTGCAAGGATGGGTACCCCCTTCCTCTCATCTGGTGCACCGGCTGCTTATTATGGGCTTAAATAATACTTCTAATAAGTCAGATACCCAAAGTTTCCACAGACACCTGAAAGCACGTGTGAATTATTTATGTGAATTATTGCAATTGCTTATAAACAGATGTCATTTATAGATCTAGGAACACACTTTAGGATGCTTAATCCCAAAGTCCTATCTTCTTCTTGGGCAGTTAATGCACCACTAGTAAAAATTATACATTTTTTATTTAATATTTTACCAACCCAGCAGCTAGTTTAAACATATGCAGAGATGAAAATTTCCATCCATTTTGCCAAAATCACACTTTCATCAATCTGTAAATCTGTCTTGGCCCCACCCTCCCTTACTCGTGCCAATTTTTTCTCATTAATGTGTCTTCATCTAAACCTGAAATTTCCCCTATCATCAAACTGAGAGAAATGTGGAAATCTCTATACTGGAGATGGTCTTAAACACCCTTAAAAAAAAAAAAAAAAAACCCACAAGAATAAAACAAAAACACAATTCAAAGAGAATATTTGGATGAGAAGAATCCATTATATTTTTAACAACTATTTATAAATACCTTTCTGTTCTTACTTTCTTAGAGTTGGCAATGCCATCATGCAAACTACCCTGCTCGTAATGGCCTGTGAATGTTTTAACTAGTTTTTCTTTATTTGACTCATTATACTTTTTCCCTTTGGAGACTGTGTCAAGGTCCTTGGTCTGCTTTCCTGAATTGCTCCTATCTTGGAGTAGGATGGTAGACACTATTCCACAGTCAGATACATGTCTATTCTTGACAAATTCTTATCATCATTTTTATTTCATTTCACCCCATGTCATTTCATGTATTTCTTTGTTTATGTATTTATTGAAGAGTGGATCTTGCTCAGCTGCCCAGGCTAGAGTGCCGTGGTGTCATTCATCATAGCTCATAGCAACCTCAAACTCCTGGGTTCAAGCGATTCTCCTCCGCCTCCCCACTAGCTGGGACTACAGGTGCACGTCACTATGCCCAGCTAATTAAAAAATTTTTTTTTTTTTTTTTTTTTTTTTTTTTTAGAAATGGAGTCTACTTATTTTGGTTATGCTGATCTTGACCTCCTGGCCTCAAGCAGCCTTCCTTTTTCAGTCTCCTAAAGTGCTAGGAGTATAGGTGTCAGGCACTGTAGCTGGTCTTACTCCCACATTTCAAGGGAAAGTACCAAGGAGCACAATGCAAGTAAATATAATAATATACACAAGAAAGAAACTAATATTTATTTAGTATCTAATGATGTATGTGAAGAACTTCACATATGTTATTTAATCCTCATTAAAACCATTATGTAGGTATTATTTCCATTTCTACTCTGAAGAGTTAGGTCAATTTCTCAAGGTCATACAGTCAGTAAACAATCTGTTTTTTTAAAAATAAATTCTATACAGCTAACAAGTGGCAAATTAACACTAATTACAAATGAATGGATTCAAAATTAGTGAGCTTTTGCTGAAATTAGAATTCACTTTTAATTTTCACATGTATGTCTCAGAGTACACCTTAGGTATTGTGGATGGGTAAATTTCTCACTTCACATCAAGAATGTAAGTAACTTTCCAAAAATATCTATGCAAAGTAACTTTCCACTACTTCCAAAGAGTAACTTAAGTCCCTTTATAATGTCAGCCCACTGAAGCTAAGTTCTTTTTCTTTGGTTGAAGGATGCAACTTTGAAAATTACTGCAGTTTAATGTCTTACAAATTACTGTAGTTCTCTGCAAGTTCAGACATTTTCTGCAGTGAACAGAGAGTACAAATGTAGCTAAGTGTTAATTAAAAAGAACATCTTGAATATAAACATTAAAAATTGATCACCTTCTGTGAGCAATTTAATTTATGAGCATTAACATATTCTAAGCTGATGTCTTGAATTTTACTAGAACGTCCCTTGTGCATAATGAAGGGGAGAGAAGGAAGAACCCTCACCACGAACATATTCAAATTTCCCATCTCTCAGTCACAGTGGGTGTGCAAATTCCAAGGCCTTCAGTATGGCTTGACGTGACAACTGCAGGAGCAGCAGCTTCCACAGCGTCCCTGGCCTCCCACAGCTGGGTCACGCCATCCTCCTAACACGCGGTAACTGCTTTTGGCAAAGTGGGAGACCCGCAGAGTGGTGCCGGCAGCTTTGATTTCTTTTTGGATTATACTGCCATCATTAATGAATACATTTATTTATTGAATTTTTAAGCTTGTTCACCTTTGTAGCAGAGGGTGCATAAGAAAGAACAGAAAAAAGAATGAATTAAATCTCATTGTCAAAGTCAGCCAACCATCTCTGTGTGCTCAATTAGGGGAATCATTTGGTCACCCCCCTTAGATTCGGGTCTCTTTTCAATGTCATCATCCTGATGCTGTATTTTGAAAATTTTACTAAATAGAACTAATACTATCTCAAATGTCAAGTTGGTGAAATTGTAGGTCTTTTAACGCTCTCTGCCTTTTATTTAGTGACTTCCTTACTCTTGGGAGTCTGGTATCCTCATGCTTTTCTGATGCCTCCTGGCTGCTCAGAGCTCTGGGTACTCATTCTGGACCTTTCTTCCTGCCTCTCTTCTACAAAACTTATCAGCTCTCTGTTCCATTTCGTGATAATAGGAAATCTGATTTGTTGATCTCCGGCCAGGTGTCAGCAGCTGACAATAACAGATCAAAGAGGTACAAAGGTCCCTGCAGTTAGAGATTATGAAGTGATTTCCATTCTGAGAGATGAGAAATCTTTAAACTCATGTTGCACAGACAGTTGCTTAGTCTGCACGGAGAATCCGGGCTACTGTGCATGCATACTGTTTCATGCTTAATCTGTGTGTAGGCGAGATGGAAATAAGTTCAGACAAATTCTTAAATACATTTACCTCATAATAAACAAGAAATGGTTTTGGAATAGGCTTGGGAGAGAATTTTTCAACTTTTTTTGAATCATATTGAATAGACAATATTTTAATGAAGAAATTATGAGCTGGGCACAGGTGAGAGGATTGCTTAAGGCCAGGAGTTTAAGACCAGCCTGGGCAATGCAAGGAGACCCTGTCTCTGAAAAAATATTAAAATTTGGCCTGTCATGGTGGCTCATGCCTGAAATCCTAGCACTCTGGGAGGCCAAGGTGGGTGGATTGCCTGAGCTCACTGGTTCGAGACCACCCTGAGCAAGAGCGAGACCCCCTTACCTCATCCCTACAAACAAAAATAAAAACAAAAAAAATAGCCCGGTTTTATGGCGGGCGCCTGTAGTTCCAACTACTGGGAGGCTGAGGCAAGAGAATCACTTGAGCCTAAGAGTTTGAGGTTGCTGTGAGCTATGATGCCATGTACTGAAGGCAACAAAGTGAGGTTCTGTCTCATAAAAATAAATAAATAAGGATATTTAATAAATAATCTCAGCCTATATTCATGTGTGCAAATTGCAATATTTATATTTAAAATTTTTCCTTTCCTTTTTTATTTTTTTGGAGATAGATTTGCCCAGGTTGGAGTGCAGTGGTGCTATCATCACTCACTGTAACCTCGAACTCCTGGGCTCAAGTGGTTTTTCTGCCTCAACCTCCTAAGTAGATAAGAATATAGGTGCATACCCTTCGAGCCTGGCTAACTATTTTTACAGTGATTTTTGCAGAGACTGGGTCTTGCTATGTTGCTCAGGCTGGTCTCATCTCAGACTCCTGGCCTCAGATGATCCTCCCACTTTGGTCTCCCAAAGCTCTGGGATTATAGGCATGAGCCACCATGCCTGGGCTATTTATATGTGTATATATATGTATACATATATATATATATATATTTTTGAGGCAGAGTCTCAAGCTGTCACCCTGAGTAGAATGCTGTGGCATCATAGCTCACAGCAACCTCAAAATCTTGGGCTTAAGCGATTCTCTTGCCTCAGCCTCCCAAGTAGCTGGGACTATAGGCACCTGCCACAACACCCATCTATTTTTTTTATTGTAGTTGTCATTGTTGTTTGGCAGGCCCGGGTTGGATTCAAACCCACTAGCTCTGGTGTATGTGGCACCAAGCCTGGGTTATATTCTTAAATAGGGCTGTAATTAGTAGTGATTAGTGGTGATGGCCTCTGGCTTATGTTAGCAGGGAATTTAGTGGTAACTTTGCTAGTGTATAATTGTTGGTGTCACTCTTCAAAGGGTTACAGAAAAATAACAAGATAATATTCAAATGGAATTCTGAAGGACTAAAGATAGGATGGAGTTCAAAAGAGAGAGTTTGGTTTTATTAGGCTGTTAAGAAAATAAAGTGTAATAGTTTGACATCAATTTACTCATCAGTGAAATAAAGAAAAAAACCCAATATTTTAAATGTTCCAATTCCAGTTTAGTATTTCTTTGGAAATTTTTAGGGAAATAGAGCAAAAATATATTTCTATTCTTAAATTCTCTGCTTTAAGAACTAATCTCATAGCAGTACAAGGAATTTTTTATTTAAAAAATATTTTTTGTGTTTTATTTTTAGCTCAGGACTACTGTATATTTAAGACAAGAAGGAATCTAGATAAAAATGATCTATCACTGGATGAATACCTATGTCTGATTATTATCTATCACAACTATTTTTAGATATTTTTGCAGAGTTTCAAAAATAATGTATTCACTGTATTAAAGCATAAGTCAGAAAGATTCAAGGCTCTGGATCAATCCGATGATACTATTAATTTATCAAAAATTTGCATGTGAAAATTAGAATTTAGCTGAGTAATAAAACATATGTTATGATTATTTTAATTCCTCAGAAAAATAGCTAAATGGATTAAAATGCTCCAGTGGGCACTTTCTACTTGGCATGCCAAGAAACTAAGGCTGAAGCTGGAGGCTGAACATAGCAGCCCCGACAGGGAAGGACTCGATTCAGGGAGAGTGAGCGGGACTCAGAGGTGTGGCAGAGTGGGAATGCACCAGATAGTGGTGCCAGATGGGCATTGCAACTACCAGATCTGCCACTTTGTAGCTAAGCAACCTGAGAACACCACTGCAAAATGGGAATAATAACACCCACATCACAGAAACGTCGGAGGGCCATAGGAAACTGTGAGGGACTGCTGGGTAAAATATGACACGAATGAGTTATTGCCACCTGGGGAGGAGTAGGCAAAAGATAGAGCCAAGGCCGTTTTGTCTTCTGCACTACCCTCCCTACTAAACCAGCTTGGTCAGGGATTATTTACACATGGAACAGAAATTTGTCCAGAATAGCTGAATTAAGGAGGGCACTTTAGGTTGTGAGTGAAAGCACCTCGTTTAAGGGAAAAAAAAATTATTGGCTCATGGAATTAGAAAGCATAAGAAGTGCTTTAAAAAAATCATCATCGTGAAATCATCCTAATTTTCAGCAGCTTTGGCTCCCCCGTCCTCCACTGTCCTCCACCTTCAGGCATTGACAAGCCTTCCTCAAGTGGTGGCAAGAATGGTTTCAACAGCTTCAACCTTATAAGAACCTTAGTGCTTGAGATCTCAGAAGGGCAGAGACACTTTCTCCTATAATTCCCAACAATCCCCACAAAAGGATTTTGAGTCACTCAGAGTAGGTTGGGTGCAACAACTGTACTGGTCATTGTAGCAAGAACATGGGGAGCTTTGATTAGTCAGACTAAAGGCCAGGACAGGTGGCATCTCCTGATAAATCACCCCACTGGGGAGAGGAAGGACAGTTCCTACAAAGTACTGAGCAGAGAAAATGCTGTGTTCAGACTGTATGCTGATTCAGGTGAAAAAAAACCCTCACTTTTGAAGGCATGAAAAGGGATCTCATAAGTATCGAAGGAGGGGAAATGAGCTACAACTGAGCCCCACAGGGATTGGACTGGAAAGTCTGCATGAAGGCTAGACCAGTTGGGTTTCCTGATTTATGTTACCATGGCATCCTGAACTTCCCTTATCATAACATTTGTGACACTTTATCATAATCAGTTCCTATCAGGCCTTTTTATAGGACTTCAGGCCCTATGAAACCATGGACTTTTATTGTCCCACTTACTGTTGAATCCCCAGTACTGGTAGTAATGTAGCGTTCCTAGTAGGTAAACAAATATTTGAATGGGTAAATAGAATAGAGATAAATGCACCTGCTCTCTTCATCTGTCGTAGTACAGGGCCATCTGCCATCCCCACATGCCCGCTCCCCTCATCTCTTTCTGGTATGCTCAGGCCCCTGTGACTCCCCAGGTTTGCTTGTCCTTGTCCTTGTTCAGTTGCAGAACTGATTTGGCCCTGATTTTGTATGTTACTTTAGCTCTATAATCTTTCCGTTTCCAAAATTCAAATTGGAGAGAAAGAATAAAAGAACATTTGGGTCAAATGTTCTTGCCTTATCTAAGCAACTGTAGATGGGTTGAGCTCTCCAGGAATATCTCTAGGCATCAATAAATTTGTCCCTCAACACTCAAGTAATCTACAGAGGAAAAATGGTATGATTCATTCATCTCAAACCAGACTTAAATAAGTCCTATCCCTAAGATTTCTGTCCACTAGCTCCCTTCTCATTGAATGCTACCAAGTGGCCTGCCATCTTCAATATTATCTAAGTCTAATGGAGGAAGTGGTTTCATTGTTCATGTGCCATAACTATGACACTTCTGGTCTTCTGTTCATATTTTCATTTAATAAAGAAGTTCCCCCTGTGGAGACAGACTCTAGAGTGGTAAAGGGCACCTATTAAAAAAATGGTATCACCCCTCTCCTTGACATCATTACAGGGAATCATTCATTCATCCAACCAGTACAAATGGAGCTGTAAGACACACTAGTTAATGTTAGAAACTATGTGAGAAGCTGGAAGTAAACAAGGCAGACGGTCCCTGTTGCACAAAGCATATTTTACTAGGAAAGATAAACAATTAGAATAATTATTGTAACACAATATGAGAGCTGTGATAGAGGGGAACAAGGAAGGGAAGGAAATAAGAAGGGAATCTAGCCCTAGCTAAGAGGTTGGGCATGGCCAGGTCTCACCCCAGGGTCAGGGTCCTTTAAGACTTGTGGAGCTGGCAGTGATCTACTGAAGAAAAATAACTTTAGAAGCACTGAGAGATAAGGAAACAGGACACATAGAATAGAGTTTTCAAAGGTAGGAACACAAGGGACCACCGCTAACTTGTGGGGTTCACAGCAGTGGCCCCAAGTATTTGTTACACTCAGTTTCTATTGAAGGCTATATCCTCATAAGCCCAGAGGGTAAGCCAAGGAAGTGAACAAAACTGTCAGCAGTTTCTCTGAGTAAGCATGCTAGCTCCTATTGTTTCCATCATCATTAACTTTAAGGGTTTGAGCAGCCTTGAGAAATCTGAAACCTGAGCCTTGTGTGGGGGAAGCCTCCTGTCTGTGGTCACACACACGGATTCCTTGGGGGAGGTTAATCCCCACTAGTTCACTGTGGAGCAGATGCCATGGTGTCAGGCTCCCTTGAAGAATCTGTCGAACAGAAGAATTTTCTTCTGGTCACCACCCATAGACATCTTCCTCTGTGATAAGAGTGTACACAAGCCCTTCTGCCCATATTTCTGGGCTTGAGCTGTTCCCCTGATCTCTGCTCTGGCCAAATACAAATCTCCACAGTGGGTATTTGCTTAGACTGTTGACTAGACAGGGGGTGGCCTGATCAATCTTTCTACTCAGGCCTTGCACGCAGCTTCCTCTGCAGCCATTATTTCTTCAGAGTGTTCACAGACCCAGCTGGGGTGTTTGCAAGCTGTATCCCCTACAGGCCAGTCTTCTAGGAAAAGCAGGAATTGCTCAGATAAGGAATTTAGCGGCTGGTTTAGCTAACCTGTTTTTATTCTGCCTTGCTCAGCTTATTTCTCTGTTTTTTCTTTTTTTCTGAGGGTGTTTTCCCTTGCCAAGAATGGAGTCTTTGGTCTCCATTCTGCCTACAGGGGAATGCTTTCCTGAAAATGTGGCCCTTAGGTCGGCACGAGGAGAAGCATTAGGACTTAGCCAGGCAAAAGGGCAGAATTGGAGGGAAGAGTATTCCAAGCAGGAAACATAATGTGTAAAGGTCTAGAGGGAGTGAAAACACACACACAGTACATAGTAACCAGGGTTATAGAATCATCACTTCACTTTAGAAAAATGCTAATCTGTTATACATGGTTTTATCGTGCCTTTCTTGTTTAACTAAACATTATGAAAATCTTTCCAAATCGGCATAGATCCAATTCATTTCTCTAATGACTGCATCCTGTTCCATGTTGTAGATGAACTGACATTTCCCCTATTCCTAAAGGGATGGGTTGCTTTTTTTCCATCTTGGTTGCTAAAACATTGTTTCATAAATATCATATTCTTATAGATACTAGAAGCCTTCGCTATTGATGAGTGTTGTTTCTGGGCCTATAGTATGTATATTTAAAACTTTAATTGACATACCAATTGCTTTCCCAAAATGGTATAGCAATGTGTATTTTCAACAATTTTTTTGTAGGCGCCTGTCTTACAGTGTCACCAATGATGGTAGATGTCACCATCATTTAAACTATTATAAATTATCAGTAAGTGATATTTCTTGGATACTTTGTTTGTATTTACCTCACTTTGGAGGTTAGACCTCCTTTCAGGAGACAGGATCCAGATGGCCAACTAGACACAGGTGGTATTTGCCTCCTCCATGAAGAGGAACCAGAATGATAAGCAGATACTCATGCTTTGAATGGATTGTCTAGGAGAGAATGTCAGGATTCACCACAGAAGCACTGAGAAGCCCTAGATGTAAGTCAGGAGAGAGTGCAAGGCAGCTTGACATCCCAAGACTGGCTGAGAGCCAGGAGAAGCTCCCAGATTCAGGGAAACAGTGGCCTGGAGCACCTCCGGGGACTGACAGATGTGGCTGCTGCTGTGCTATGAGCAGGGAGGGTGGGAACTCTGGCACTACCACTCACCTGTGGGAAGATCACCACCACCTTTCAGTGGCCTGCTGTTAAGACTGAGACCTGAGCAGACTGTACTCGCCACAGCTTCTTGCCTCCACTACTTGCCTGGACAGGTGCCACCCTCTCAGGTGATAGGCTCAAAGTGCTACACCCTGCCTTTGGGCCGAGTTAGAGCTGACATGGCTGCAGCCAATGCCTGGCTGAGGAGGAACAGGAAAACCAGACTGTCCAGGGTGTGTCTAGAACAATACCCACTGGCCTGCAGTGGGCTAGTGTGAGATGGAGATGAGAGAAGACAGCACCTCCCACAGCTTCGAGCCCACATGCCAGCCTGGGACAGGGACCTGCCCTCTTTTATCCCAGGCCCAACGTGCCATTTGATAGTTTGATGCTGGGCTATACCCCATCCTCAGGCTGAATTTGGGGTGATACGGCAACAGTTGTTACCCAGCCAAGGAAGGGCGGGAAGCCAGTCTCTCCTGCACATACCTGGAATAATAGTGGCACCCTGCAGCAGGTGCTCTGGGGCTAAGACTCCAGCTGTCCTCACTCCCCACAGCTTTTGCTCATGCCGCTTGCCTGGGTTAGACCCCACCCTGTCTGAGGGCATGCCTTCAGCTGGTACCATTTTGAAAGTTTAATGCTGGTTCCTGCCCTTGGGCTAAGTTTGAGGCAGTACAGTGGCAGCCATCACCAGGGAGGGACAGGAGACACTAAGGTCTCCTAAGCACACTTAGGACAATACTCATCACTTTTCTATGAGTGGCTGTGGGACTGGAGACTAATCTACCCCACCCATTGCAACTACCAGCAACACCAACATGGACTATTTCCATCCCAGAGAGTTGCTCTGCCACCAATACTGCCATTACCCAAATCACACCAGCTGCCCAAGGCCTCCAAACCTGCTTACATACCTGGTCCATCCCTCTCAGTACTAGCTTCTAAAAACGCTACCTGGAGGCCCAAGCATTGGCCCTCCAGGGCCCACAAACACTGTCCTGGGGCCTAAACATAGGCACACTCAGACTACTGCTGTCATGACCAGGGCCGTAAGACTGCTTTAAATGATGACTAAGCCCCAGCAAAACTTTATCACAGCCTCAACTAGTAACTATACCCTAAGCCACCGGGAAAGTCACAGATGCCACTGACTATGTGCATTGCCAAAGGAATCATACAAAGATTACATTGCTAAAGACACCCAAAATAAAAGCCAAATTGTCACGCAGCCAACAACGTATCTGCGTGTTTGGGAAAAAACTCCCCTGTAGGAAAGCAATTTCAAAACACTAGAAGAGGTAACTGCTATATCAGACTGTATCAGATGCAGACATATCAAAGAAAGGACATAGGAAACATGAAAAGGCAAGGAAACCCGAGGCTGCCAAAGGGCCACAATAATTCTTCCACAATATATCCCAATCAAAAAGAACTCCTTGAAATGCCAGAAAAATAATTCAAAATACTGATTTTAAGGAAGCTCAATGAGCTGCAAGAGAAATCTAAAAACTAATACAAAGAAATCAGAAAATCAATTCAGGATATGAAGGAGAAATTTACCAAGGAGATACATATCTTTAAAAAAATTGGAACTGAAAAATGTATTGATGGAAATACAAAACAGATTTGAAAACTTCAATAACAGACAAGACCAGTGTTTTTCAACCTTTTTTTTTTTTTTATTATCTCACTGCACACTTGAACCTATAGTTGAATTTTTGTGGCACACTTAAATTATGTTGATCAAAGGAAAGAGTTTTAAAAAGAATATACTTACTGTACCTTGAAATGCTTTAAAAAATAATTTAATCCACAGGGGATTTTCTAGAATTTCTTTTCTTCTCTTTTCTAGATCTTCTTGGAGTGTTTTGATCTTGTTTTGCACGATCTTAGATCTGTTGGCATAAAAGTAGCACTTCTCCTGTCAAAATAAACAGATGCCTCCCTTTTTGGCAGTTAATAGGAAGGGGATCTCTTAACACCAGGAGTTCAATGCCTGCCGGGACAACACAGCGAACCCCTCCTCAATAAATAAATAAATTGTTAAAAAAAAAAAAAAAAACTATTAAAAACACTAAAATAATGGGTAAAATAATCAAAATGTTTTTAAGCAGAAAAGTTGATGTAAACTAAAATGTGTTCCTTTGCCCGAAATATAACTATTAAAAGTCCTCTGGTTAATTTTAAACTACTAAAGGGAATAAAAGGCACCCAGCTAATTTGAGTGCCCCCTTCTAAAATAGGAGCATTGAATTAAATCATCTCTAATGTCCTGGCCAGCACTAGTAATTATGCCAAATGACCAACCTCAGTTTTTGCATCTGTAAAATTGGATTAATAACGGAATCTTCTTCCTATGGTTATTTAAGGATTAAATAAATTAATCCATGTATAAGGGCTTAGAACAGCACTAAATACATTTAGCTAGCATTATTATTATTCTATCTGGGCATTTTATTAAAAAACAATGGTTGGACATCTCTGGGACAAGATGTATATTAGAAAATGGGAATACAGAGATAAAACAGACGTTGATTTTCTTCTATTAGGTAAGAATGAATGAAAGTGAGGTCTACAGAGTTTTCAGCATGTCTATCAATTGATGGTTCTCTGAGATAATGGTCAAATGATGCTCTGCATCTCTACCCTGCTAATTCTTATTAAATTAATTAATTTAATTTTGGTTTTGAGACAGGGTCTCACTCTGTCGCCTAGGCTGGAGAGCAGAGAGCACAATCATAGCTCACTGCAGCCTCAAATTCCTAGGGCCAAATGATCCTCCTACCTTAGCCTCTCAAGTTGCTGGTTTTAGAAGTGTGAGCCACCATGCCTGGCTTAATTGTGATTTCTGCATAGTGATTATTGTTAAAAATGTCCAAACATCACTGTTATTAAGGATCTTTCAATTTACATTTCAAAAGACAAAGTTCAGTGTTGTCTAAAAGAATTGTTTATGCTTGGATCTCTGATGGAAGAATATAAAAATGTTAGCCAGCCTGGTAATGTACATGAAATACAAGCCTTCTGAACCAAACAAACTTGCCAAAGAAGTGCAGTTTCATATATTTATTCATTCCTCAAATGTTTGCTGAGTGCCTGCTAGGGAGTAGTGTCTGCTCCAATGATTAGTGACAAGAAATGGTCCCTGCCTTAAGGAGTTAGCAGGAGGATAAGCAAGCAATTCTAATAACTTATGATGAGGAAGCCCAGTGTGCTACAGAAGGGACACAAATGTATGTAGTCCAAGGGATTTGAGGAAGAAATATTTAAGCTGTGACCTGAAAAATGAGCAGGAGTTCATTAAGCACAAGAAGCAGAGACTGTCTGAATACAGGGAACACAATGAGAGGTGAGAGAAAACAGGTCAGAAAAACTGAGAGCCTTTCAATCTTGCATAGCAAGAGAAGAGGAATGGCAAAGGATGACATTGGAAGCCATCAAAATGCTGTGCATTCTGGTGGCAACGAGAAGCCGCTGAAAATCCCAATCATAAATATGCAAAACTGGTAACCAAAGTAGAAATAATTAATGAGTTTGATTTGGTCTAAGCAGAAAGAAACACCATTAATTTATACCTTCTGTGCCTACCACTGGCTGAAGTCTCTCTTGTGTTTTAACTTATTTATAGCTTAATTATTATACATGTAAGAGAGTGGGATATAAAAATATTTGCTTTCTTATTTACAACATGAGTGCCTGTGTATTGGGTCTCTTCACTACTGAACACCACTGTAGCTGACAAGACAACACATGCTTAGCCATGACCAGAGGGCTTAGTGCAGTGGTGATAGTAGTTAGAGCTGAGGACTTGACATTAAATCCCTTCCTGTTCCATCACTCCCTTGATACCATTTAATCTCTCCCCATCTGCAGTGAGGAATGTTTCTCCTCCTGTACGATGTCACAGAGCATCAGTGTTTTCCTTATTTTGGTTCAGTTCTAAGAGAATTTGGAAGCTCTCTCCCAGGTGGAATTTCACCTCTTGCATGAATCTCAAGGATGGGATTAAAAATCACAATCTCCTGTGTTGTTTGGAGCCAGCTTTAAAGCAACAAGGGCAAGAGAACTCTAGAAGGCCACATTGGAAATGTCTCAGGAGCATAACTACACCCATAGACTCCTCTCCTCTAAACGGGCTGTTAGCACAGACCTTTGGAACAGAGGAGCTTTGGAGCTCCTTTGAAAAAAGAAATCAACATTACATCAAGGCATTATTATGAATTGTGCTGACTGCCACTTATAAGCCTAAACATTTTTTTTTTTTTTTTTTTTTGGAGACAGAGTCTCACTATGTCGCCCTCAGTAGAGTACCATGGAGTCACATCTCACAGCAAGCTCAAACTCTTGGGCTCAAGCGATTCTCTTGCCTCAGCCTCACAAGTAGCTGGGACTACAGGTGCCTGCCACAATGCCTGGCTATTTTTTTTGTTGCAGTTGTCATTGTTGTTTAGTGCACCCGCGCTGGGCTCAACTCGGCAGCCCCGGTGTATGTGGCTGGCACCATAACCACTGAGCTACAGGAGCCTGAACATTTTGAATGGATACTCATGGCAAATTCACTTTATGGGTCATTTTCCCATTTTCTAATTAACAAACAAAAAACCCACTTCATTAAAAGAAATTTTTTTTCACTCCAAATCTCTACAATCTCCAAAAATTGGTTTATTATTAAAATGCCTTAAATTTTTATTAAAATGTTTTACCTGTCATAATACATATTTAATCATACTTTAATGTGCACTGACTCTGATATCAGAATTAGCTATAGCCACAGAAGAACAACCTCAGTTTATAAAATACAATACTCAAACAGCTCAGATTCTAATTGCTAAGAATTCCCTTTTTTTTTAAATCATTAACACAATTGTACATCTTCAGGAACACTCACATTTCCATTTCTAACCTTTCTAAACAGAAATAAAAAATGTTCTCTTACAACTACTCACTAACTGAGAAGAGATTTCAAGTAAGTTGAATCACTTCATATCATTGCAATCATCGCCATTCTCCTCCTGGGCAGTGTAAATAGCCAAACACACTTAGGCTTTATGTACTTTTGAAAATTCTTCTGCCTAAAGGCTAACTGTGAACTTGTGACATTCAGTGAAGCTCTCCCTAGTAATACCCAAAGCAACTCTCCTGTGCTGTAGTACTCAGAGTAATGATTGTTCAAAGACATGAGTCTACACCTAGCTCTTTCTCTCCCTCGTTATGTGTTATTTGACCACACAGCCAAAACTGCATGATGTGTGGGTCATCAAAAGGCTGCCTTTCTGTGTCTCAAATCCCATTCAGTACAGTGACAATCAATAACCTTCATCAATCCAACTCAGAGCGACGCTTAAATAAGAAAACATATTTGAAAGTGCTTAGAAAACTTTTTAGTACTTTCCAAAAAGTATGGGATCATTATTAAACAATCCTCTTTGACTAGAAAAGAAGCTTGTTCTGTCTTCCAAAAAGGTGAAATCATATGAGGTTGTTTTTTTTTTTTAATAATTGAAGCTAAAATTATACTGGATATTCTCTAAAAATATATTTATACTAAAGATGTTCCAATCCAGTTAATCCCTCGGACTTGCAGCTGTGGTTAAGGGGTTCCCATCAACAAGTAGAAGGTCAGAGCAACAATCAGAAGCAAACAAAACGGAGATGAGAAGGTTTGATAGGCAGCTGATGGCATAAAAATGTCTTCATACTTGTAAATACTGACAACACGCTCTGAAGCTGGCGGTGAGTCTATATCATGTCGGGTGATAGAGCCTTTGAGAAAGAAATAGAAAGGGAGAGGCAGTCGAAAACAGTTCAGATTTAAAATAGTATAGGCAAACAACAGAAAAATTAAAGAAAAGTCTTCAGTATTGAATAAACAATGATTATAAAGATCTGGAAAGAGGTATTGGAGTGAATTCTCTATAATTATACATACAGTGAAAAACACAGAAGTTAGCTAAATGTATCCCAAAAGACTGATTCTCATGAATCTACACACCCTATTATGTGTGGCATCCTAGTTCTAAGACTGTTACTCAGGCAATATCGTAGGAATGCCTTCTTTGAATGTCTCTTATGAGCTTCCTCTTATTAGTACCCAACGGAAAACTACATTTTGATTTCAAACAGCAGAGACTACTAATTTTTTTTCTCTCAAATCTGTCTTTTATATATAGATCATCAACTCCTGACAGCACTATTGAAGTCTCTCTTTCAGACAGAAGCTCTTTTTTGTTTTTCTGCCCAGCCCAGGCTGGAGGGGGTGTGGTAGGTTGGGTGTGTGTCTGTGTGTCTGTCTGGCAGAGTGCTTAGAATGGGTACCGACAGGAGGATGATTAAGATACCAAACAAGTCTTTGGCTGGGAAACTTTTTGACCTGCTTACAAGTAGAAAATATAGGCTGTGTGTAAAACAGCTAAGCTGTTCAGAAGTGCCCGATCTCTTGAATAATCCCCATGAGACTTGTGTTAGGGAAACTAAGGCATATGAGTTCAGTGCAAAGATATCCTTAGGAATAGTGCTCCGAGTGAGGGGTTTTTAACGTACTCTCTGCTAGAGAAGCCCTGCTGAACTTGACATGTCTAATGCTTGCACCATCGTTCATGCTGTCTCCTATTAGTGCAAATCAAACTCCTTGGGTGGGCATAGAGACTTTTCTCTCTTCCTACCGAGCCTCAGCTCCTCAGTCACCAGCATGGTCTGCTAGGCTTAATCATCCACCTGCAGTTCACACCTACCTTGAAGGAAACCTAATCCCATACCCCTTTCCAGCCTTTGTTCAAAGTTTTCCCCTTTAAAAGACTTTAGAGAACAGACTTGATCAATAGAAAGGCATCAAAAGGGCGTTGAAAAAGCAAGAAAGGCACAAGCCTGTCTGGGAGGTAGGAATGTGACAGTTTTGCTATGAACGAGAATAACAACAGAAATCTTAAGAAAGCTCATCAGGTAAAGCAAGGCCAGATTTGGAGAGAGCATTGAACTTTAGGCTAGTCTGCCACATAGGAAAGAAGATGTTCTTTTGAAAATATAACACTTGCCAATTAGTTAGTAAAGCAATTTCAAACACTTGCTTTCATTTAACCCTTATAATAATCCTAAGGAGTAGGTATTATTATTCTTCCCATTTTAGATACAAGGAAATGAAGTTCAGAATTAAGACAACGGGTTAAATATTATATAGCTACCAAGGGGCAGAACCAATACTCAAACTTAAATTTTTAGACTCCAAATCTCATCACTTTAAAAGAGTCAATTTCTCTAGGCTGAGATATAATTTATTTCCCAGGGTACTGAAAGTACTTGAAGATATAACTGCAGAGGCATAGTTGGTAGTCAGGGAAATCAGCAAATGAAAAAAGTGTCACCAATTTGCAGGCATTCAAGTGTTTTCCAAATGGCAACAGGCAAAACAAAGTAGATTATATAATCTCTAAACTGGTCAATGGAAATAAATTGCAGGGGGAAAAAAAAAACAAAAAACAGATCAGATTAGGCAACAGATAGTAAAGAAAGATGCAATTCCCAGGAGCCAGAATGCATTCTCAGTACAAGGACTGCAAACCTCACTCACTTCCATTCTTGGTCAGGCCTTTAGGCTGATCAACCAGAAGGAATACACAAGACTTGTGTATTGATCAAGTGTGACTTGATGTTAGCAGTCTTTAAAAGGTCTCACAATATTCTTGGGTCTTCATTGGGGAAATGCTCAAGAGCCTTGTCATCCAAAACCAGGTCATTAAGAAACCAACATCACCAGGGAGCTTGTGATGGGAAGAATCTCAGGCCCCACCTTACGCCTACAGACAACTGCATTTTAACAATATATTCAGGTACTTCCTACACACATGAAAATTTAAGGAGTAATGGGCTGAACTATAGGATGATGATATGTGATTACCACAATAGTCACAAAGCGAGCACTAATAAAATGCTTGGTGTCAACCCCTGGAGAAGTCTTCAGGAACGCTTTCCAATTCAGTATTTTTAATATTTACAGCATAGATGTTGAGAGTATTCCCTAACTTTGGAGTCAGACAGTTCAAGGATTAAATTTCACTTCTTCCATTAATTAGTCGTACGGCCTTCAGCATGTTTCTTAATGTCTCTAAAACAAGGGTAATAATACCTAGACCTCTTGAGAATGCAGTGAGGAATAAATGAGAATGATGTGAGAATAAACGAGAGCCCAAATCCCACAAACAGCAGACATGATCTGCTTCACTAAGCATGTGACTCATGATACACTATCCTGTCCTGCTCTCACTTTCCATGTATACCCCTTGTCCATTTGTTTGTCCATCTGTAGAGTAAGTCCTTCCTCCTTTGGAAGGCAGGAGTCACATCTCTTTTTTCTTTACTATTATCCAGAGTGCATATTGCTCTCCTGTGCACATAGTATGGCTTCAATTAACAATGAACACAGCACAGTGGTGTCTGGTGTTTAATCCAGTTGCTAAAAAAGCTTACCCTGAATGGCTGGACCCCAAGCAAACAGATAATACCAACTCAAATGCAGATCAACAATTGTTTCATCTCTGGGAACATTCACAGGGCGTTTAAATCTGCAGGTGACGCGATTATTCTCAAAAACTCCTTCTTCATCTCTGGCAGGATTTCTCTGAATCTCCTTTGCCCACTGGCCTACGTTGTAGAAGTGCTGTATGCGGACCCTGCCATTGTCATCATGGACACAGGCCATGACATCGTCACCACCCTAACATGAAAGATAATTAAGAAGAAAAAAGTCAAAGGCTCATGTTTTACAAATCTGTCACCAGGTATATACAGTCCATCATCGCTGTAATTGGAAATCCCACTAAAAAATTCTTTTAAATGCCATTAAAAAGCCTTAACCAAGAGACCAAAGTTAGCGTCACAAGAACTAGCATGTTGTCTGAAGAAGAATAAATCACCACCTATTTGGTATTCCTGCCCCAAACACAAACTAACCTAATTATCTAATTGTGAGAAGACAATCAGGCAAATGCAAACAGCCTATAATCTTCAAAGGAGTCAATGTGAAAGAACAAAAAAAAGAAAGAAAGAAAAATAAAAAAGAAGAAGATAAGCAACTACTTTAGAATAAAGAAGACTAACCCTCCCGGGCAAAAGAGAGACTCCATCTCCAGTAAGAATTAAAAAATGAGGCTGGACATTGTGGCTCATGCCTATAATCCTAGCACTCTAGGAGGCCAAGGAGGGTGGATTGCTTGAGCTCAGGAATTTGAGACTAGCCTGAGCAAGAATGAGACCCCATCTCTAAAAACAAAAAATAGCCGGGCATGGTGGAGGGTGCCAGTTGTCCCAGCTACTTAGGAGTCTGAGGCAAGCAGATTGCTTGAGCCCAGGAGTTTGAGGTTGTTGTGAGCTACAACACCACAGCACTCTATCAAGAGTGATGAGGTGAGACTCTGGCTCAAAAATAAATAAATAAATAAAAAGTAAAAGAGTAAAATGAGCCAGGTGTCATGGAGGGCACCTGTGACCCCAGCTAACAGTGAAGCTAGAGGATTTCTTCAGCCCAGGAGTTTGAGATTGCTGTGAGCTATGATGATGCCACAGTACTCTACCCAGAGTGAGAGTGAGACGGAAGGAAGGGAGGGAGGGAGGGAGGGAGGGTGGGAAGAAGGAAGACTAAAGAAAAAAATTGAATGTAAATCTAAATGTTCCTAGACAGAATCCTGGGCCATAACCTAAAAATTTCTCTAAAGGACAGGAGTTGGACAACTGGTAACATTTGAAAGAAATCAGTATATTTGATAACACCTTCATATCAATGTTAAACTTCCTGAATTTTTAACAAGTGAACAGTATATGTAATAAGAGAGAACATCTTTGATTTTAGGAGATACCTGCTTAAGTATTTTGGGTTAAAGGGTCATGATTTGAACACCAAAGTTTCCAGAAAAAAATATGTAAAATCTATGCATTAGGTTTTAAAAAACATTGACTCTGTGCTTTTTCTTACAATAGTAAGAGAATAAAAAAAGAGACCTCTATGTATACAGATAATATCAGACTAGATATCTTAAAGGCCTTTAAAGAGCAGGCTATCGAACATAAAATTTGAACGTTCCTCACCTCACTCCACCTCAGTCCTCTGAGCCCTCTAATTTAATAGGCCTATCATGAGTGCAAATATATTCCAGGACAGGAAGTGGCCACTGTCAAAGCATGCCCAGCTTCTTCTCCCACTGAACAAGAGCAGCAGATAAGTAACGTATCATGCTGTCTCACCACTTATCTTACCGTGTATACCATTTGTATTACCACCTGGTTTGGGACTTGGTGGAAACTCATCCTCCTGATGACCACTCCAAGTGCAAAATCATCAGAGCGGCCACTGCTTAGACTGTTCCCCCAGTATTTTCCTACCACCCACCTGCAATCCATATCTAATCCACTTGCAAATCTTGTCAGTGCTACTTCCAAAACCTATTCCAAATCTGAACCCCGTCACCATCGTCACAACTGTAACCCTGCTCTGAGCCATCCTCCTCTCTCACCTGCACAAACCTCAGAATAGGCCAGGTGAGGAGAAAGGGAAGGGTCCTCTAGATAGCAGTGGTAGCTCATGCAATGGTACAGAGGCCTAAGGAAGCCTGGCAGTTTGGGAAACAGAAGTGAGGTGACAGTCACAGGGCTCCAGAAGAAAGAGGGAGGAAAGCAGGAGGGCAGAGAGAAAAGCAGAAGTCAGGTAACAGCTGCGGGGCCCTGTCTGTTTCCAGCCCCAGGCCTTCCTAAGGTCCAAAGGTTTTCTTGCCCAAGACCCAAAAGTTTCATTCCGTTGTAGTCTTACAGATGCATACCTTTGCAGGGCCTCTTGGAAGGGGGAGTGTCATTCCTGGCCCTTACATTCTGTGTTTGGTTGTGAGACATGCTCTGGGTAATGGAATGTCAGCAGCTGCACACTGGTAGCAGTTTGACCTATGCTCATGTGGCTGTGATGCTGTAATATAATAAAAAATCGGCATCTAGTGTTTGCCCCTGGTTCCTGGCACAGAGTTCCTAAAACCTCTGGAATCTCAGGAGTATCTTTTGTACACTAATGAGATGACTGGTGGCCAGGATGGTGGAGGGCTAGCTAGCTTCAGGATGAAGCTGGTCTGCAGAAAGACCAAGGCACAATTAGGGATTGAGACTTTCAACCTCTCCTCCCAACCTCAGTGGGGGCAGGTGGTGGAGGAGGGAGGAGCTGCAGTTGAGTGCATGACCAAGGATCAATCACTTAATCAATCACACCTACATAATGAAACAAAAACCTAAAAGGATAGGGTTTGAGAACCTTCATCTTTTTTTAACGTGCGATCAGAAAGTCATAACTAATACAATCGTTAGGGAGAAGGGACACTAAGAAAGGGGAGTCAGAGGAAAACCTGGCCTGCGGAACCAGGAAGTCTGGAGAGCCCATAAGAATAAATATATAAAGTAACGCAGGTAACCAATGACCAATAGAAAAGGGTACTACTGCCTGGAGGCACAGAGAGGCCAATGAAAGACTTACAGCCGATTTCAAACAGAGTTGCAGGTATTTTCATTGTTACAAAGGGGTTGCAACCCACAGGTTGAGAACCTCTGAAATAGAGTATTTATGCCCCTGCAGGCCTGGATTTCAAATAGAGTATTTATAGCTGTGCAGGCCTTTGTCTCCACTCACATTTTCACCCTTGAGTGAGGACCCACTTCCAGCTCTCTTTGGAAGTGCTCAAAACTTTCTCTTTGTTCTTCCTAAATAAAATCCCTCTGTTCCCTGAAATTTGTGTTAGTTACCTTTACTTTCTATCCACACTGCCTGTGCGGCTCCCTCTGGTTCTATTTTCAGTTTCCGCTCACTTTTGCTTTCAATTACTGCCATGCCTTGGTTGGACTTTCCAGCTCAGCCAAGTAATCGAAACAGGTCAACTGGATTCAGGGAACCGGGATCCCCGACCCCCAACAGTTATGCTACTTTGATCAATTTATTTGCTTCTAAAATCTAAAGTAGTACAGCCAACTAAAGAAAAAAAAAAATCTGTTTTTACCTTGATTTGCCTCTTACCATTTTCTTGTCTGAAGAGAATCCAACTGCTACCCAGCCATCGGTGTCTGCGCTCAGCTCAAATTCCACGTCAGCCCCTATCATCCGATAGCTAAGAAAGTAGTCACAGGTCTCCGCATTACAGCCTGGTTTGCCATATCTAGAAGATATAGCAAAAGAGACATCACTACTTATTCAAAATACATTGAGAGCATCTGCCATAAATCAGGCTGGATGATACACAATATTATTAAATAAATTAGATCTTTGCTCCCTAGGACCTCAAAAACACAGTTTTCTTTAGTTAAAAGGAAGCTTGGAGGGGATTGGACCCCCTTTATCCACATATGAACGGATGTCCTCAGATAGGAAGGGGCTCCCCCGAGGTTGTGTAGGAAGTCGGTGGCTACAACAAGACTTGAGTCTGGGACTCCAAACTCCCAGCCAGTGTTCCCTGCCTTAGAGTTTTTAAAACATCAGTTATTATGGAATTATTTTTAAATCCCCATTAGAGGAAAAGGATTCTTTGAGTCAATAATTTCAATTGTTTTTGCTAATTAAATGCATATTAACTCTTTTTTACTTGCAAATCAAACTAACACAAATTTATAAATTAAATATAAACTAAAAAACCAGGAATGTTGAAATTCACAGCATTCATGTACCAGATTATATGGTTTTACCAGAAGTACATTTCTGCTTCTATGCATGTGGCTATATTTGACTGTACCGTGCAGGGTCTTTGGAGTTGAGCATGGTCTTATCCCTGACTAGAACACGAGGGCTAAACTCTCCTCCACTTCTTTCCATTTGAACTGCTGCAGACCCCTCATTTATACAATACACCAGGGAATACCCTCATCTGGTATTCACTGAGCATGAATTAATGCATTATTTATTTATTTGTTCTATTTGGCTACTTGGGGCTAATACAATCAGCAGTATAAGGTTATCCGGGTAGTGAGATTATGCACACACTTATCTTTTTAAAGAGCATCTTTGGAATTAAAACAGAAATTTTCTTACAGAGGTCTTGTGGATCCTTTCAGACCAGCAAGCCCTAATTGGAGGAACACCTTATTACACCACTGTCAGGATGATAGACAATTGCAGCAATGGGTGGGGCATTTACACTCAGATGGAAGATGTCTGAAGGAACGGGTGCACAGGGTGCGGAGTTCTGATTAAGGAGAGATGTTAGAATATGCTACTATGCTGGCAGGGACACCCTGGGTGGCCAGGAAGAGATGTGAGATCAAGGTAACATGGAACTAGGGTGGCAAGGATGAAAGGAGTTAAAGAAAAGGGAATGGGCCAGAAAATGGACCAGTACGTACCCTGCTGAAGTTATGAAGGGGTATGGGCCCCCGATTAGAAGGAACTGCATGCAAGTTAAATATTACCCTGAGCAGTACATCTGTTTCTCATCCTTAAAGTTATCCAGCTTGCAGTTCTACCAACCTAAAGCATCCCTTAGTTTTTCCACAGTCATCCACTTTGATTTTGGCAAACGGATCCACGGGAGGAGCAGTAGGGAAAGGGTAACCTGGGCAGTGAGAATAAGGAATTGTTAGAAAGTCCAGGAACAACCTGACCAGCGAGAATTTTTTTTCTTATGTGTTGACTGTTTTCTATCATACATATCTAGAAACGACTCAGAAAAGGACTTTGTTTCAGCCTAGTCATCCCCTTCCTGGGGGAGGGTATAGGGCACATACCTTTGGACCCAACCCTACATGCGAGCTGAGAACAGGTACACTCTTCTCATATTATAGGCAATGAATCCAAGGCACAGGGAGGGGGCATGATTCATACAATCACTGGCTTACACTGTCTCCTGGGAGTTTGAAAACCACAGTTTGAATACAATACAAATGAGCTAAGAAAAAACATTAACAAACAAATGATGCACTTATGTGCTTGATAGTAGGGTTTTCTCATTTAAATATAGAATAGGATTTTTTCCATTCCATTTTTAACTTTCCTTTTGCTTTAAGCTGTACGTGACATTTTTCATGTCACCAAATTCTTATAAACAGTTTTTAGCCACCGTCTATCTTTCCATAAGATTACTTCTTACCATAATGTGTTAAACCGTATGTTGAAGAGTAAGACCTCATTATGCCTCCAGTTTGTAACAAGAATCTTTTTCTCCTAGGCTATATACTTGGTCTATACAGAAACCACATGTGATTCATCTTATATTCCCTGTCCAGCATAGAGCACGGCGCTGGACACTAACCAAGGGATTGTCAAATGAATTAATAAAATCACCCACAGACTTTAGGCAAGATATATAAATACAAACTTTAAAAAATTATTCTATTTTATTGGTTTTTCTTTTCTCATAAATAATGAAGTTTTTTCTTGCTTTTTTTTTTTTCTGAGACAGTCTCACTCTGTTACCCTGCGTAGGGTGCCATGATGTCATCATAGTTCACAGCAACCTCAAACTCTTGGGCTTAAGTGATTCTCTTGCCTCAGCCTCCCAAGTAGCTGGAACCACAGGCACCCACCACAAAGCCCAGCTATATTTTAGTTGTGGTTGTCATTGTTGTTTTAGCTGGCCCAGGGCGGAGTTCGAACCTGCCAGCCTCAGGGTATGTGGCTAGTGCCCTACCCACTGAGCTAAAGGTGCTGCCAGATGCCACTTATTATTATTACTACTGGATTATCACTATTAAATTTTGTAAACTGTATGGGGTAACTAATAACCATTGGGGGAGAGTGTCTCTTTAAGGAGAATGGTTTTCAGGTGGCGCCTGTGGCTCAGTGAGTAGGGTGCCGGCCCCATATACTGAGGGTGATGGGTTCAAACCTGGCCCCAGCCAAACTTTAACAAAAAAATACCTGGGCATTGTGATGGGTGGCTGTAGTCCCAGTCTCATTTTCTTTCTTTCTCTTTCTTTCCTTTTTTTTTTTTTTTTTTTTTTCTTCCCAGACAGAGTCTCCACTCTGTTGCCCAGGCTGGAATTCAGTGGTGTCATAATAACTCACTGCAATCTCGAACTGCTGGGCTTAGGCTCTCGAACCCCTGCCTCAGCCTCCAAAGTAGCTGGGACCTCAGGCATTTCCCACCATGCCCGGCCCAACTCTGGAGGCTGAGGCAAGAGAATTGCCTAAGCCCAAAAGCTAGAGGTTGCTATGAGCTGTGATGCCACGGCATTCTACTGAGGGTGACAAAGTGAGACTCTGTCTCTAAAAAAAAAAAAAGAAAGAAAAAAAGAATGGGTTTCTAAACTCTATATGAAAATAAATTGGGGGCCAGGTGTGGTAGCTTATGCTTGTAATCCTACAACTCCTGGGAGGCTAAAGCTGAAGGATCCATTGGGGCCAGGAGTTCAATACCAGCCTGAGCAGGAGTGAGGCCCTGTCTCTTCAACAAACAGAAAAAATTGGACTCTGTCTGGAAAAAAAAAAAAAAGAAAAGAAAGAAAGAAAGAAAATGAGAGAGGAAAAGAAAGAAAGAGAAAGAGAGAGAAAGGAATGAAAAGAAAGAAGTGTGGAACAATACTCACACATGTTCTGAACTAGTTTATTCATGTTGGGAAATGGCTTCATGGGGCTTTGAGAGCACTTATTTTCTACTATCTTACATGTTTCTAAAACTTGGACTGAGAACTTATGTTCTATCAAATGTACCTGGGCAGGAATTTAATAACATAGTGTTCTCTTATTTTGCAAGCTGTTAAAAAATAATTTTACCTCGTCCCTGGTTCCTGAGAGAGACTTAAGTCCCCATAATTTCCCAGGTAATGGGAGTGTCTTTGTTCTTCATGAGCCATGAGCCTATTGGGTCACTGAGTTTTTTATAAGAGATGATTCAGAAGGGAGGCTGGTCATATGGTTAGAAGGTTGGAAAAAAAGAAAAAGAAAAAGAAGGTTGTGTCTTTGTGCTAGCCCCTCCTCCAGGGAGAAAAAAGGGGCTGGAGATTGAATTCAATCATGCCTACATAGTGAAACCCCAACAAAAACCCTGGACACTGAAACCTAGTGGAGCTTCCTAGAGGACATGTTAGGAGGGAGATGTGTGAGTCCATGAGGAGAGACCAAGGAAACTCTGCATTTGGGGGGGCTCCCACACCTCACCTTGTGTGTCTTTTCATTAGATATTCCTGATTTATAAACTTTACATAAAACTATAATAGTAAGGATAGCACTTTCCTGAGTTCTGTGAGACATTCTAGCAAATTATAAAACCTGATGGGGGCTGTAGGAAGGCCTGGCATTTATAGCCTGTTGGTCTGTAATTGTGTTGTGAACCATGCTCTCTAACTTGTGGGGTCTGCACTAACTCTGCCTTTTTGGTGCCAGAACTGAATCACAGGACAGCAGTCGGGGGGTTGATACAAGAATACAAGCAGGGAAAAATTACATTTTTTTTCCTAAAATTAAATAACCTCTTACCATTTGGCATAAAATAAGTTTGGGCCATGTGCCAATATCTTGTCTCTCAGCTGTAACCCAAACTGCTACAGGTTAAGTACTCTGCTGGTCCTCAGCAACTCCATTTCATCCTTACAGTTGCAAAGTTGGTGTGAATTTCCAGCTTTTGCAGGGTTCCCATAACCAGCCTCATCATGCTGCTCAAAGGTACCAGCAGCAGCTGCGCAGAACCCCTTTCTCAAGGATGGGTCACAGCTCTGGGAGGCCCCTCACCTGAGCCTTTCTGACAACCTGAAGCCCTTATTCTTTGCCACTCCAGCCCCAGGGGTGGTAGCTGTTTCTTGGCACTCCCTTTTGCTTCTTTGGTCCCCAAGCACCTCCTTAGATAGCTCTAAGGTCATCTGTTTAAAAAGCTAGTATGATTTCTCTTTAGTGGGTGGTCATCTGTTTAAAAAGCTAGTATGATTTCTCTTTCTGACTGGACCTTGATTGATACAGACCAAATGAATCAATCCTTGAACATTGATACACTGTATCTGCCAAAACTGTAGCTTACTAGCAGGGATCATTTTGAAGGTGAGAGAATAATGATATTCCATAGGATCTATGTTTTACATGCACTATTTTATTGGGAAATTATTTTGATTGTAGAATTTTAAGTAACTTAGGTGCACGTAATTAAATTGATATTTTTTGATTTATGGAATACTCATTATCAGTCTGCACAAAACCCAATATTAGATTTTCCCTGAATCTATCCCTAACTTCATTTTCCTCCCCACCTTAGATACTAGGTCTAGTCTATTTTGTGTATATTCTTCTGGCAAGGATGGAAGTTTTAACAAAAATAAATACTCTGACGCACACATTGCAGAAAATATTTTACTGTGAGAAAGTGAAAAGACACATTAGCAATAATGGATACCAGATAACATGGGGTGGAGGGAAAGGTTCCCAATTCATTCAGTTCCATGGAGCATGGAATTCTGCCCAGCCAAGGCAAAGTCCTGCCAGTCTGCAAAAAGCCTTTTCTATTCCCAACACCACCATCAGAAAATCTACCATGATTCCTTATAATGACCAAAACTGCCTTCAGCAGAACCTGAATCAAAAGTTCAAGTTCTAGGCATAATTTCTCATTCTGCCTATAGTATCATCTTGTTACACTGTCTGTAGCTACACTGTGCCAGCCAATCCATGACCACACACTCGTCTGGAAATTCCCAGCCCATGCGTTTTCTTACGTAGGTGTGCTTTTGAAAAATGTGTCATCTGCATAAACGATACTGTGCAGTAAACCTCATTCTGTTTATTTTCCTTAGGAAGCTGATCTACATATGAAGACTGAATATTACTCAATCGTTGAGAAAACTAAGTACTGATGTCTGCTACAACATGGATAAACCTCAAAATCATTGCTTAGAACAGGGGTGGGGACACTGTTCATGTTGGAAGGCTGATTTCATTGATCTGTAATCAAATAGGACCACATTCAAGAAACTTCAATTAGATATACTTTAAAATATCCATTATTTTGTAAAAATCTAACTACTATATACTTAATAATTTAGAAAAATGAAAGCTGTTGTTTTTAAAGTTAACCAGGCTTTCAATGACTTTGTTGTGCCTGCTTTTTGTTGGAAAGTATTTGGTTGCAGTATGGAGGTCCACTGTTTTATTTGATCCTCTAGGATGGTGTCAGTCATTTGTGACCCTAAGGGCACCTTGATCTGGGTTAGGTAAGAGAATGTAGATTCACAGCAATAAGTGGTTGAAAAGAAAGCATTTTTCCTGCATGTCGCTGAAGACATGGGTGTTCTATTCTGCATTTTTCCGTATTTTAATTTAATCTGCTTTAGGATCAAACATTGACTTTAAAATGTTATCTAGCGAGAACTCAATGAATTCCAGCTGTCATTCTTTAGATGCCTTGGTGATGTCAACTAGGTGAGGCTGAAATGCTAAGTTGAGTATAATGTCATGATTCTCAAAGTCAGGGAACCTGTCTTTGGATTCTCTAATTAATAGGTCTGTGACAGCTGTGTATTCTTCAAACGCTCACCATAGATCATCCTACTCATCAATGAACTTTGCTAACTGGGGAAAATGTTCACCCCAAATTTCCTTTTGAAGTAGTGTTTTGAAAAAAGATAGTTTTTTGAAATGCTTGGATTTTGTTGCTACATGTCACATATAGACTTAGTTTTACCTTGGAAAGAAATATTCAAGTTGTTTCGATCTGACATAACATCACACAGAAATGCTGCATTCCTACAGAAATCATTTTTCAATAATTTACATTGCTAATTCTGTACTTCATAAAATTGAACTATCTGTTCTCACAGAGATAAAATTTTGGCTAACACCTTTCCCTGCAGTTGCCAAATCTACACTGAATTATTTTCATCATTCAACTTCAGCATGTTATGAAACTGATGATGCCAGGTTGCATTTGCATGCATATAGTTAACAATACTTACAACTTGTTGCAAAGTATCACTTAAAGTAGTAGCTTTAGCAGCAGAGATTTTGCTGATACAAGATACAATGAAAAGAAACGAGCTGGATCTGTTAATACTTTTTTAATCTGCTTCACAGGCATAAATACACTCTTTACATTTACCAAATTTTGATTAACTTCACAACATTCATCTTGAAAGTTAATGAAGATATTTGTTCCCCATGTTGTTTGCAAGTATTCCCAAAGCGAGTAACTCTTCATAGCAAAGAGAATCTTCTGTTATGACCTGAATGAAGTATAAAACCTGCACTGAGTCAGTAGTTGATTCATCCAAAGCGATTGAAAATACATATTTTCCATTTGAAGTATTCCATGAATTTGTTCATGCTGCTGATCAGGTATGGTTCTTCATGAAAGAGGAAGTTGTACTTTGAAACATTGTTGGAGTCTAAGCATCCTACAATTTCAACAACTGGTGCTTTCACAATGTCCACATCACTGAATGGCTTTCTTTTTTCCCTGAGTATATAAGCTACTTTATAAATTGAAAAGAAAATGAGAACATTGGGTAGCATTATTTCTAGGTCTTATTGCTGCGTGAAAGAATTGTCCTTGGTTTTGCTTTTCATCTTTTAACTCCTCCAATACCTTTCACGCCTCTCCCTCTAATGTAAAATGTGTGGTCCTTTTGAGTGTAATAATGCTGATGAGCATTGACTTTCTCTAATGTTGACATCTCAGTATCACAAAGCAAGAAAATTATCATATCTTTAGCAGAAACAAGATAATATTGCAATTCCCAAGCCTCATTAAAAATTTTGTTTTGAGTTCTCTTCGTCTTCCTTGACATGTTGGGCTGTTAAGCAGACAAAATTAAAAAATGCTGTTGAGCTGTGCAACTATTCCCAAATTCCACTTCAGACAGAAACATAGTGCACCGTTGTCAGGAGTGGATGAGAGGTGTATTCGACCATCATAAACTCTCAGTAGCCAGCCTCCTGCCGTACTAGCACCAGTCAGATGGGGGGAGTTAGACTAAATCGTAAGTGTAGCAGCTGTCAGCTCATCCCTTATGCTTATTAATAGTTTAATTGTACTGGTCAATCTGGGAGGATGATTTTGTTGAAACTTATTTTATTCTTTAGTATTTTAAATACGTTCACTTCAAAAATAAAAATATAAAAGATAAACAAAAATGTATTAATAAAAGTAAAAGCTTTTGTTCTGTAAAATTTGGATTCAATCAAAAGGCCACACTTAAGAACCTAGAAGGCCACTCTGGGCTTAGAAGAGAGTAACAAATGACCACCTATTATATAATCTCATTTACACGAAATGTCCAGAACAGACAAATACTGAGACAGAACAATCAGTGTTTGCCTAGAGCTGGGGTTGAGGAGAGGAAGATGAAGACTGTAATGGCTAAAGGGCAGAGGGTTTCTTTGGAGGTAATGAAAACATTCCAAAATGGATTGTGATAATGGTTACACAACCCTGTGAATATACTAAAACCCACTGCATTGTACACTTTAAATGGGAAGGAATGAATTGTATGGTGTGTGGGTTATATCCCAATAAAGCTCTTGCAAAAAGAGAAATGGATGTTTTGCATACCACTCCCTGAAACCCAGTTCTGACTCAAATGTCAGGCATCCAACTGATGGACTCAAAATCATGCCCAGAACTTAGGATCCAAGGTAATACTCTGCCCTCCACCATAGATTTTCTTTCCCTATCCTTTGAAATAGTTCAAGTTTAGCATTAGCTATCGCTTGAATATTTGGTAGAACCAAGCCAGGAACTTTCTTGGTTGGAAGATTTTTTGTTTTTTGTTTTTTTTAACTGACTCAGTGTCTTTGATGGGTACAAAATTATTTAGGTTTTCTAATTCTTCTTGATTCAGTTGCATTTTTCTAGGAATTACTCTATGTAATTTTAAAATTTCATTGGAATAAAGTTGTTCCTTTTGTTTTTTTTTTTGCAACACCAAACACTTTTTTTTTAATAACAAGAATTCTTTAATTCCTAGGTTCTTCATCACATTGTTCTATGATTTCTAAAGGGATCTGGGGCAAGAGGATTGCTTGAACCCAAGAGTTTCGAGCTAGGTAAATTATGATGGCAATACACCACACACACACAAAATTGGATATAATTTCCAAAAATATTTGAAAAACAACCAGTTCATTAATCCATTTTTATAGGATTATCAAGGGATTAAGAGAAAATATGCAAGAAAAGCAAATAAGTGTTCTGGGGAGATATCCTTTCTTCATGTTAAACATTTTTCAGAGATTCTTCCTATGGTTACTTTCATAAACCTACAATTATAATAACTTTTGAGTAATTAGGGCAGATTAATCATAACTTTTCTTTCTCTCTTGACAGTCTCACTCTGTTGGCTAGAGTGTGGTGGCATCATAACTTATGCCTCAAACTCCTGCACTTAAGGGATCCTCTTGCCTCACCTTCCCAAGTAGCTTGGACTATGGGCCTACGCCACCATGCCTGGCTAATTTTCATACCTTTTTAGCAGAGGTGTGGTCTCACCATCTTGCTCAAACTGGTCTAAAACTCCTGTGCTCAAGTGACCCCCCCTGCCTCAGCCTCCTAGAGGGCTAGGATAGCTAGGATTACAAGCATGAGGCACCACACCTGGCCTCTTTCTCTCTTCCAAAAGCACACAAAAATAACAAAATGTCAATAAATGAACAGAGACAAGAGGAGCAAAGATGGAGTATACAAGAGACTAACGGAGGTGATTGAGCAACAAAGAAACTTTCTGATAGAAAGGTCACCGGTGCTTTCAACTAGAGGACCCCAGGACAGCCCTGAACTTGGATTGGCCACCTTGAAACCTACAAGCAATGAAAGTCAGTACATGGAGACATTAGAATCCAGGCCTCTTTAGCCTTGAGAACTGATTAACTAGTTAACAGATTAACTTCAATCACTTTAGTGCCAGTGAAATACACAAGAGAAGTAGGAGAGGGCAGTGGTCACACAGCTGGGGTGATGAGGTCATCTCTGCAGACGCTGACGTGGTGGGAGACCACACACTGCCAGGACCCTGCACCTTTTCTCCTGGCACTGCTATTGATCAGGGTCTGAAAAACATCCCAGGACTCTCCATTTTTTTTAGAGAGTCTCAGGTTCTGGTCATTGTAGGACCACTCAACAGAGGTGCCTGTGTCACTCAGGTGACAGCTCCGGGTTTTCTCTGAGTTGCTGGTGGCTGTGAGTGTGGATGTGGTCCTTGTCCCTTTGTTTTTGTTAATGATTTCCTGAATTGTATCTTCCAGGTCATTTGATGGGTCTTTCAGCAGTTACACTGAATTTGTTTTTCCATTTGTGTTTTTAACGTCTGGAAACCCTTTTATTCTCTGACTGCAGCCTTTTTATGGGAATTGATCCAGGAATCTTCCAGAAACCATTTCCGAGGCATCGGCTCCCTGAGCAGAAATCAAATCTGGGCCATGATGGGGACAGTGTGGAATCTTAGCACTAGTCTACAGAGTGAAGGGCCTGTTCTGTGTGTTGTTAGCTTGTTTGATCTCCTTACATTTTTAGTGAGCTATCGTTCGCACACCACAAAATTCACCATTTTAAACTGTACAAATCTGTCATTTTTAGTATCTTCACAAGGTTATGCAACCATCATCACTATCTAATGTGAACAATTCCAAGAAGAAACTGTGTACCTGTTAGCCATCACTCCCCATAGCCCTTGGCGACTACTGATCTACTTTCTGCCTCCATGCATTTACCTGGTTTGTACATTTCACACCAAAGGAATCATACTGGCTTTTATCAGTTAGGGTAATATTTTTAAGCTTCATTAATATTGTAGTGTGCATGTGTATTAGAACTTCATTCCATTTTATGGCTAAATAATATTCCATCCTGTGGACTACAGACATTTGGGTTATTTCCACTTGGGGGCTAGGATGAATAATGCTGTCAGGTACCTGCTTTTGCACAAACATGTTTTCAATTCTCTTAGAGAACGGCTGCATTCTTTTGTGCTTAACTTTTGAGGAACTCCCAAACTGTTTTCCAAAGTAGTTGTACCATTTTACCCTGTATTCACAATGTATAAGGGTTCCAATTTCACCACATCCTCACCAATTGTTATTGTCCTTTTTTTTAAAATTATGGCCATTGTAAAAAAAAAAAAAAAATCTAAAAAAAATTTATAGCCATTGCAGTGGCTGTGAAGTGGTATCTCGTTGTGATTTTTGCATTTGCTTAATGCTCAGTGATGTTGAGCATCTTTTCACATGCTTGTGCCATATTTCTTTGGAAATATGTCTTTTTAAAGGCTGTCCCTATTTTTTAATTGGGTTATCTGCCTTTTTATTAAGTTGTAACAATTACAACTTAATTAGCTTTTTAATATCTGCTGTGTCTATGGGTTCAGATGTTTCTGTAAGGGTGTTTTTGGGGGGGATTTACATTAAAATTGATGGACTCTGAGTAAAGCAGATTGCCCTCCATAATGGGAGGGGGCCTCATCCGATCAAAGGTCTGGAAAGAACAAAGAGTGACCTCCTCCCAGCAGTGCAGCAGCACCTGGTCTTTGGACTTGAGCTGTAAGGTCAGCTCCTCCCTGGGGTCTCCAGTCTGCCAACCCACCCTGCAGACTGCAGACTTGCCAGCCTCCATAGTATGAGCCAATTCCTTAAAAAAGAAGTCTCTTTGTATAAACAAACATCCTTTTTGTTTTGTTTCTCTACAGAACCATGACTAAATAAACCTATTAATATTTCCAAAGAATCACTTTTGGCCTTGTGGATCTTCTTTACTGAATATTTCTTTCCTAATTCTGCTACAGCCTTATTATTTCCCTCTACTTTTAGTTTGTTCTGTTCTTTCTCTCACTTTATAATTTCCAGCCTTCCCTCTTTTCTTCTATCAGTGTATAAATCCAACAGCCAACTATAATCCCACTGCCCACCCACAGCCTCCCAATCTGGAAAGCTCAGTCCCGGCTGTCCCCCTTTCCCTACCTGGCACATTCACCCAGTCATCACTTCCTGCTGTTCCTCCCTCAGAAATGGAGCCTGCCTTTTAGTTGTGTTTCTGCCTCTTGTCCGGTTTCTGGCTTCTCTCCCACTCCATCCGCCACGTGCCATCTTTCTAAAGCAAAAGTCAGACCCTGTCACTCCTCTGCTCCTCAGCCCACTCACCACACTCCACCTCCTCGACACCTGTCTCCTTGAGTCTTGAGATAGGTGACTTGAACCACCCAGAATAAGCCAGCTCTTCCCTCTCAGCTTCATTTAATCTATTCACCCATTTTTTTTTTTTTTTTAATCTTTTTGGCTTGTTCCTTTCACTCCATTTTCCATTTTGATGTGTTTTCTCCCCCCTTGAAAATAAAAACCTGGATGAGACTAAATAACATAGATTTGGGACTTTACAAAGAAAGCTGTATGAATTTTTCTCCTTCCTTCTCTTTCTTTCCTCTCTCATGGACTCTATAAACCCTTCCAATAACTGTTTTGTACTGAAGAACAATTAATAGCCATTGTTTTCTTCTTCATTTTTTCTGTTATCATTTCCTCCCTTCAGATATTCCTGTAACATTCCTGATTGATATTTCAGAGTCTCAATATGGTTTTGTGGTTTCCATTCTTGGCTAATGCACAGACACTGTCTGTTGTTTTTTTTGCAATCCCTTGAGCCTATTTTGCCATACTCTACCGGATGGTTAATGGCTTCTGGCTTGCTATTTATTGCTTCTAATTAACTGCTTGGATCACAGTGTTCAGGTATTAATTTAGCACTTGATTCCTTGAAGTCTTAACCAGAAAATGTTGGCCACATCCTTCAGTTTTATCTCTGAGAAGCACCGCATCAGCCTTTTCCTGGACTGCCCCAAGGGTTGTTTCTACTCTCTTCAGAGTCAGATAATGAAGTAAAAATGCTGAGAGACTTTGTAAAATTCCACACCCAAGTGAATGTAGCATTCATGGTGGAACTCCAAAGCTTACAAACCTACAGTCCTACCCATATCACTTCCAAAGCCCTCAAGTTCACATGTAAAAATACTCAATTCTGCCTATAAATCCATTGCCTCATGCATGTCCACACCAGCAGGCAAGACACCTTCTTGAAGTCAATCAACAACCTCACCCCCACCCCCGTTCTCTGCTACTTTCTGAATGACTTTAGCTAAGATATTTAAATTGTCTGTGGGTCAGTTTAACTCTAAAGTGAAGGTAATAATAGACTTAATTCGCAGTATTGCTATAAGGATTAAAGTTTATATGGATAAGGGTCCTTATACGGCAGACAGTAAGCACCTATTTAAAGTCGGCTCTACTTAGCGTATTAGCAAGCTAGATTCATGGAGGATACAAAGATAAATCTGATGTACATTGTTACCTTTAAAGAACTTTCTGATTATAGGGTGAGGAGTTAGGTGTCCATATACCTTACACACTACACATGGACAAGATATAGGGAGCCCAATAAACTTCTTCCCTTTGCCCCATGCTCTATCCTCCTCTCCACTTCCTTACTAGCCCTTTCCCAAGACAGGAAAAATTGTGATCAGAAGTCTATGGTCAATCATGGATCAGGCAATGTTTTACAAGTGGTCATATCATCATGCCTTTAAAATAAGCAACTGCAAATAGTGCTCTGTTTTTTATTTCTAGTCTCTAGGCTCTAAGGGCAGGATAGTTAGCATCATCCATGTAGCTGGCTGGGTTAGAACTCAAGGTCTATGCCTCAAACGTGGCCATCTTAGCAGGAGGGAGAAGGGAGCAGGAGGCTTCACTTGGGACTTAACTCTAAGCCAACGCTCAACTCAGTCATACTTTTTTCAGAGAACCCTCCAAGTAGGGTATTTGCCCACAATCAAATGGTAATCTGTACACCACTGTTCTATCAGGGGTCCTCAAACTGCGGCCCACGGGCCACATGAGGTGGTGTGATTGTATTTGTTCCCATTTTGTTTTTTTTTACTTCAGAATAAGGTATGTGCAATGTGCATAGGAATTTGTTCATAGTTGTTGTTTTTTTAAACTACAGTCTGGCCCTCCAACGATCTGAGAGACAGTGAAGTGGCCCCCTGTTTAAAAAGTTTGAGGACCCCTGATTCTGGGTTGAGAACCTCAGGGAAAGAGGTATGAGTGGTAGGATTTGGGCACCAAGAACAGAGGGTCACGGCAGGATTAGAAACCATGCTGTGGGACAGTACCCTTGCCTAGTGGCAGGGGACAAGAATAGGAGAAAATAAGAGAAGGCTTCCTGAAAGAGGTGGCATGTGAACAGAGACCGTAAGGGTGCATGAGAAAAGCTGAAACAGTGGGAACTCCAAGAATTCTGAAAACTAGCAAGGACAAAACAGAATTTAAATTAAAAAAAAAAAAAAATTAGGGAATTTGTTTGTTTTTGAGAAACCAAATTGGCCAGTGTCCAGGCTCTGGATGTGAGGGCTGCAGGCAATCTGGATGCTGGGGAACTAGTCCCTTTACAAGGTAGATAATGGTCAGTGGGCTCTTCCACGGTTCAGTGAAATCCCCATTCCTACCTCATCATCAAAAACCTCAGTTTCTTGGCAACTCGGAACATGAGAAGTGAGCATCTTTCATAAAGGGAAACAAGTAGCCCAATCACTAGAAAAGGTCAAACCCAATTGCTTTGATAGAATAGTCTAATAAAGGCAATATTTCCACTTCTTGTCTGCCACTTCCTCCAAGGTCAAATGCCCTCCTCCACTGATTCCTTCCTAGGAAAGCTCACCATGACCTTCCACCTCCTGAATCCACTGAGTCTTCATCTTCATGCTATCAGGTGTCACCTTGATATGGGACACCCCTCCTTCCTGTTTCTGCTTCTCCATCTCTAGCAGCCCCTCCTCAGTCCCCCTTTAAGGCTGCATCACTGACTCTCTCTGAGCATCTTGGAAACGTCTCTATTAAGGACTCAGAGGTCTAACACCCAGGTCCAAGGTACCCTAGCAGAGGTGCTGCCTCTGACAGGCCCACCCCACAAACATCCCCACTAGCACCCAGCAGATGGTAGTACAATCTATATTTAAGAAGTGAAACTGTAAGAAGAGGACAGGAAAAGAATGAAGAGTGAGTCTCTCAGGGTGAGGGAAGGGGAGGGGTGAGAGATGGTTATAAAAGGAAGGGGGCCAGAGAGAAAGTTTCCAATAAAGGAGTTAAGTTTCATCCAGGGAGGATCACAGATTTTTTAGTGCAACACCAACAGGCTTAGGGGTGGGCTTTGATGGTTATAAGCGCAGAATAGGGTTGGGGGGACAAGATGACACACCAGGGATTTGTACACATCATAAGCCCTGCTGCCCCCAGTAGTCATCTCACCTAAATGCCCCCTCTTCTGTCTCACTAGAGTCTTTCGTACTTACTAGCTTGACTCTATGAAGCTGTCCTTGATGGCTGCAGCCCACCTGATACCTATGTTCATAAAACTGGACTATTTAAGAAAAGACCATTCTCTCTGAATGTACAAATTGACATATAGAATAGGACTTTGTCCTTCATTTGTCAGATATATGTGTCCAATCAGAATATAAACTCTCATGTGCCACATTCACGTCACCTGGCAGTACTAGCCTGAGTACAGAATGAATATGCATTAGATGATTTCAGAAACGGATGGGCTTTGGAATATTCTTTTCTAGAGTGATAGATTCTGCTTCTGCTTTTTGTCTTCCTACCTCCCTAATTTCTCTTTCTCCCTGCCCATATGGCTGCCCAACTAGAAGACTGTATTTCCTAACCTCCCTTGCAGCTAGGTCATGTAATGATGTTTTTGTCAAATGAATATGAGCAGCAGAGATTTGTGAAAACAGCCTAAAAGGTAACTGCTTGCCCTGAACTTTTTTCTTTCCTCAATCTCAAACAAGAACATGCAAACAACCTGGCTTCTACTGCACATTCTTGGGGATGGTGGAGCTGCAAGACAGAAGGAACCTGAGTCCCTGAATGATCTTTTGGCACAGAGTTGCCCCACCAGCCCCAGACCAGCCAGATTTTTATCTGAGAGAAAAATAAACTATCTTGTTTAAGCCACTATACATTGGAGTCTGTTTTAGTAGTTAAGCCTCTATCTAAGGAACCTATTTCCTCAAATCTATTCTTTCCACTTATGTTAATACACCAATTATAATTTTTTAACTAAGCATAATATGTCTCAGCTAGAAGGCTATAGTTCCCAGTCTCCTGTGTGACCACATGACTCAGTTGTGGCCAATGAAGTATAATTGTTATATGAAAAAATTCTTTTTATTTTCATATTTTATTTTTATTATTATTAAATCATAGCTGTGTACATTAATGCGATCATGGGGCACCATACACTGGTTTTATAGACCATTTGACACATCTTCATCACACTGGTTAATAGCATTCCTGGCATTTTCTTAGTTATTGTGAAGTTTCACATGTACCCTTGTAAGATGCAGGGCAGGTGTAATCCCACCAATCACCTTCCCTCCCCCCATCCTCCCTCCTCCCTTCCCTCCCTCTCTCCCTTCCCTTATCTCCCTTTCTTAGGTTATAACTGGGTTATAGCTTTCATATGAAAGCCATAAATGAAAAAATTCTTATAGGAAACTTCTGAGTACTCCCCTTATCAAGTAGTCAGTGCCTTCCTGTTTCCTCTTTCCCACTGTCTGGAATGTGATGGCAATATTTGGAGCTCAAGCAGTCATTCCGGACCATGAAGTTACATGCTAAGAATTAGGAAGAAGCTGAAGAGCAGGATCCCAGGTCCCTGGTGACCATGGAGCTCCACACCAGTCTGGACTGCCTATTTCCAGATTTCTTCACAAGGGAGAAAAGCTTCTATCTTCTTGAAGCTATTAATGGTTGCTTGTTGCATACAGCTGAAACTAACTAACTATAGACACATCCTCTAACAGATGTCAGCTGCAGGGGCACACATTTCAAACCCCAGCTTGATCGTTGGTATGCCTGGCGGTAGACAAGGGAAATCACTACTACCCAAAGTTGTACAAGTAAGAGGCTTTGCTTTCATGTTCATTGAAGTAGCTCTACAGGGAGGTCAGTGGCTGACAAACCCCCAGGCTCTGCGCCCAGCAGGCCTCAACAATGGTGGCTCACACTGGGGGATCAGGAGCTGTGTGGTGACAGAAAAAAAGAGGAAGCGAGAGGGGAGCTGACGTGACCCCCTCTGATGGGTCTGTGAGCAGGAACAGACTGCTCTGAGGTGGGCGCTGGTCACTCAAATTTAGGTCAATACAGACAAGAAAGAAATAAGGCAACATCTAGCTTTAAGCTGCCCTGGTCTCTGCACACCCCAGGCCGGATGCGGCGCCCTCCCCCACCATCCCCGAAAGAGGGTGGAAGTCAGATTCTGAGATCTGTGGGAGCACAGACTCAGCACCGGCACCGTCCACAGCCTGCGAGGGCTTGGGTGACCCTCCGGCTCGGGGCCTCAGTCTCCCCGCCTGTAAAGCGGGCAGCAGGCACTGGCAGCTCTGGAGGGCCCTTGCTCCAAGCCTGCCGGGGTCCGAGCAGTGCGCTCTCCATCCTGGCCTCCCTGTGTCAGAGCGGTCTCCTCTGGCGTCCTTACCACCCCCGCCCCGTCCCCGTCCCTCCGTCCCCGGCTCCAGCTGTCCCCTCCCGCAGCCTCACCCTCCTCCGACAGGTAGCGCAGGTCGTAGAACTCCCCCGCGAAGGTGCCGTAGGAGGAGTCGTGACGCAGCACCGACTCGTCTGCGCCCGCGTTCCCCTGCGCTCGGCCCCGGGGTCCCCGGCCCCCCGGGCCCGCGCCGTCGTCCGCGGGGCTGGCAGCGCAGGCGGCGGGCCCCTCCAGCAGCAGCAAGAGCAGCGGCGCCCAGGCCCCCAGGCGCTGCTGCGGTGGCCGCGCCATCGCTGCGCTCAGATCCCGCAGCCAGGCCGCTCCGGCCGCAGCGGGGGCGCCGCGGGCGCGGGCGGGGACCGAGTTACAGCCGCCGCCACCGCCGCCACCGCGCGCCCGCGCAGCCGCGGAGCCGCCCGCACCCGCCTCCCGCCTCCCGGCCGCGGTCTGCGCATCCTCGCTCCAGCCCCGCAGCCGCCACCTTCCTCGCTACGACCTTTCCTCCCGGCCCGGACCCTCCTTCCTCGCGGCTCCCTGCCTCCCGCCCTTCTTTCCTTTCTCCCCACCTCCCGCACGTCCGTCCACGTTCTCCTCCAGCCTCCTGCAATTCAAACTCCTCGGAGTGTGGTCCGCGGATCAGCAATCACTGAAGCTTGTCAGCATCATTCGTCTCAGACCCCACTCCAGACCCGAGATTTAGGATCTGCGTTTTACCAAAATCCGCAGAGCATCCCAAGAAGCGCTCCTCGTGGGTTTACCCTGGACACAGCTTGTTAGAATTGCTGCCTCCTTGTTCCTGCACTTTTTGGTTTATACAACCACTTACTGGATCCATTGTTTCTTGAATCATCACAGAAGGAACTTGAAATTGCAAGACCACCACTGTACGGATATCCAGGCTGAGGTGCTTAGGGGCAGAGAGGAAACAAGGACCCAGATCTCCGGCCTGGATTCACCCCTCTCCCCCTCCAGGCTCTCGGCGTGTGTAACCAGCAGAGACTGGTGTCTGTACATTTCCTGCCCCCTTCAAAACGAGGCAGCTGGCTCACCTGTAGCCTGCCCCAAGCACGCCCCAGCTTTGGAAGGCCTGTACTAAGTCTGATGGGCAGGCTGAATTCTTGGCTTGACCAAATCCATTCCTGCCACTTGCAATTCACTTTCAGTTATTTATCCAGACATCCATTTATTCCCTCTAAGCACCTGCTACAAGCCGGGCCCCAGGGTTCTCTTCTGATGCTGGTTGTTGGGGTGATAACACAGTTAAACTGCTAAGCTGTTTTCTGGAAGAGACATGCACGCAATTCTTCCCACGCTGGTGTTGCATAGCCAGGATTTTAACCTGCTTTAATCTACTTCTTTTTATTACATTGTGTAAACAAAATAATGATGGAGAAAGAAAAGCATATTTGTCCCAAATGCAAACCTAGAAGTCAACCTGCCTGCAGTGGTCATCAATAGTCTCCCGTGATTGGTAATCTCCATAATGCAATGAAGATTAGGTCAGGTAATAGAGGTAAGGATCAACAGAGTTCAGTGCTATGAATAAAAATGTATATTATGAAAATTTAAAATGCAAAAAGAAACTAGTGACTTCAACCTTTCATGGCTGGGTTGGCCAGGAGACTTAAGTAGTACTGTTGAAATAGGCAGGCCTGCTGGACAGCTGAGAGAGCAGGGGTCTGCTATTGGGTGTTACCTGATGGTGAGTTGTCCAGTTGGAGTTTAAACATGCTACTCTTGACAACTGAATCAAGGTGTGATTCTTGAAAACCATGGGTTTCACTAGATCCCCCCTAATACCAGTTATTGAAAGAAATAGATCCAATTTATTGTTCTAAAGAGGTAAGATGAACTATAATTACTTTTACAAAATCAAAATAAAGAGATTTGTGAAAAAGCATAGCTTGGGGCTTGGCGCCGTGGCTTAGCGCCTAGGGTGCCAGCCACATACAGTGGAGCTGGTGGGTTCGAACCCAGCCCTGGCCTGCCAAACAACAATGACAACTACAACAAAAAATTAGCCGGTGTTGTGGTGGCCACCTATAGTCCCAGCTACTCAGGAGGCTGAGTCAAGAGAATCGCTTAAGCCCAAGAGTTGGAGGTTGCTGTGAGCTGTGATGTCACAGCACTCTACTGAGGGTGCAGTGAGACTGTCTCAAAAAAAAAAAGCATAGCTTGGCATTGCATCAAATTCTAAAACACAAATGTCTAATCTAATAGATTAAAAATCTATTAAAGTATAATCCTTCAGAAATAAATCTTCCTTAAAAATTGAGATTTCTTTCTTTTCTTCTCCTTCTGTTCAATTTTAAATGGATCAACATTTAGCCAACAAAATAAAGCATCAGACTTGTGATCTCAGTGTCAATTCTCTGGTTTGGGAAACCAAGATTTTACCTATTAATTTCTTTCTCTTTTATTTTTATTTACTTACTTTACTTCTTTTTTTTTTTTTTTTTTTTTTTTTTTCTTTTTTTCTATTTGAGACAGAAGACTCTGTTGCCCTGGGAAAGTGCCATGGTATCATCATAGCTCACAGCAACCTCAAACTCTTGGGCCCCGTAATCCTCTTGCCTCAGCTTCCCACATAGCTGGGACTATAGGAGGTCACCACAATGCCCAGCTAATTTTTCTATTTTTAGTAGAGATGGGGTCTTGTTCTTGCTCAGGCTGGTCTTGCACGTCTGAGCTCAAGCAGTCCACCCACCTCGGCCTCCCAGAGTGCTAGGATTACAGGTGAGAGCCACCATGCCTGGCCTATTCTTCTCCTTTCAGTTACTAAAATTAACAGTAATGGTGCCCAAATAGAAGGCAAATGAAAACCAGACAATTCCTCTCCTGGTAAATAAGTCTGATAAAAACTCATGGGTTTTCTATATTGTTTTGCAGAGGAGGGTGTAGGGAAGGGTTTGCAACCATAGCCTACAATGAAGTTTGCAGGTAATCTGTGGATTTCAACTCTCTACTCATGTTTAAGAACCCAAGGTCTATGGCCTCAAAAGGGGCTACAGATAGTCTTCAGGGGTGGTGAGAGGAGCATATGAAAGGCTGGAATAATGTTACAATGCATGAATTTTTCTAGGGAGAAACCCATAGTTTTCATGTGTCACTCAGTCTGTGAGCCTCTTTAGGACCTTAGAATTTATTCGAGTTCCCGATTCCTTACAGACTTAGCTGTTTCCATTTCATGTGATTCTCTCCCATCCACTTAAAATTATTTTTTTGGGGGGAAGGGTTTCTTACACTTTGGACAGGGGTCCTCAAACTTTTTAAACAGGGGGCCAGTTCACTGTCCTTCAGACCATTGGAGGGCTGGACTATAGTTTAAAAAAAAAAAAAAAAACAAACTATGAACAAATCCCTATACACACTGCACATATCTTATTTTGAAGTAAAAAAACAAAACGGGAACAAATACAATCACACCGCCTCATGTGGCCCGCAGGCCGTAGTTTGAGGACCCCTGTTGATGTAGAGCCTATTCCAATCCTCCACACACGCAGAGACCCTCTGCTCCCTACCAATGCAAGTGTACTGGAGGGCTAAGAAATAGTTTGGTTTCCATTTTGAGCACATTTTCTGGGAAGAACTTTGCCTTGAACATTCTGAGACCACTGGCTAAACAAGGACCGGCTATTCAAACAAGAACTTAAGAGATGAACCAGAGTTTAAATTCAGTTTCATTTTTAAAAGAAAGACAGCACCTTTATTTTCTCTCCTTGTCAAAGCCAGTTCTGTAAAACAAACTTTTCTCTGTTATAAAAACCTCCCCAAATCAGTGCTGTATCTTGGCATCTGACCAATAACAGATTTGCCCATGCGTCTGACTGCCTACAATATATGATTTTTCTCTTTGGATTTCCTAAGAAATAAAAGCTATGACTGTGGCATTTCCTCAGAAAGTTAAACACAGAGTTGGCATGTGACCCAGCAATTCCAATAGAATTAAAAAGATATGTTTACATAAAAACCTGTACATGAATGTTCATTACAATGTTATAATAGCTGAGAAGTACAAGCAACCCAAATATCTATCAACTGATGAATGTGATACATTACTCAGCCACAAGAAGAAGGAAGTTCTGATATATGCTACAACATGGATGAACCTCGAAAACATGTTAAGTGAAAGACACTAAGTCGCAAGAGACTAGTATGATTCCATTTATATGAAATGTCTAAAATCAGCAGATCTATAGACAGAAAGTAGATTAGTGGCTGCCAAAACTTACAGGGGTGGTGGTGGGGACTTGGTAGCAACTGCTAACAGATAGAGGGTTTCTTTTTGGTGTAATGGAAATGTTCTGGAATTAGATGGTGGTATTGTTTGAGCGATATGGTGAATACAGTAAAAAAGCACTGAATTGTACACTTTAAAATGGTTACAATGATGAACTTTATTTGACTTTTTTAAAAAGTTGTGATCTTTGAGATCACATCATAATTGTAGAGGTGAAAGAAAGATAATGATATCAGAATATTCCTGTGCTATTTGGGGAATATAAAATTCTGGGTGCATACAGTTGAGATCTTCCAAATGCCATAGAGGACCTCACACTTTCAAACCTAAAGATCTCCCATGCAGTCTGCAAACTATATACCCTGTGGGGTGCAGGATTCCCAGACCCCTTGCAGTGACCTTCCATGCCCACCAGGAGCCTGGGCTAGTCTGGAGCCCTAGCTGTGGAATGATCAAGTCAATAAGCTGATTTTTCTCCCCTGGACGTACAGTATATGTTACGTGACTAGGTGGTGCTGTTGTTTTCATTTTAAATATATTTTAAAAGGTGAAACAAGTCTAATAATTCCTCGGAGTCCCTACAAATCCACCCCATACAATTTCATCTTCTTGGGTCACAGGGCCAAGCACCCATCATACACTTAAGGAGGCAAATAACCAAGACCAATGGCCGAAACCATGGAATCCTCTTGATTTTACTGCTTAGAGGTGAGCTGCCAAAAGTATGGGGTTTTCAAATACAGTCACAACCAACTTATTTGTGGTCAGACTTCAAATGACATCAACCTTCAGAATCATCTGTGAACTCAGGGAAGTGGGGAAGCAGCTGGTGGCTCAGAGCCTCCAGGAAACATTGGCCAAAAAGCCCATGCACCCCTCCTTGGAAGCCAGGCAAATCTGACACATGAAATACTTGGTTTCCTGGCTCCTTGGAGAAAACTTCTGCTTTGGCCTGGAGGTTTCCATCAGAAAGCAGGAGGTGGGGGAGCAGAAGCCTCAGAAAGCAGGTTAGACAAGGAAAAGGGTGCTGGGCTGGTGAGAGGGGACAGCCCCATAGTGTATAAGAACACGTTTTTTTTTTTTTTTTTTTTTAATCACGTGCACGAGATAAGGAACAACTAAAGCTGTTTTAAAAGTATAGCCAGGGGACATGGGGGCAAAAGGCCCCAAACGCCACAACTGCCCCAGATAGATCCACTGGCAGAGAGCAGGCAGCAGTAAAAAACCATCAGGGAAAAGAGAATACTATCCTATAAAAGGCCAAGCCAAGTCCCACACATTTTGACAGTTCCTGATGACATCACTGCACCATACCAAGGTACAAAAGGGGCTGATGTTTGTAATGATGACCATGACTCATCAAGAAAAGGTTAAATACTCTCCAGGATACTCTGTTTACTAAGGCAGGGAAGTGTGTAATACAGCTTAGAAAGAGTTCCCTCAAAAAAATATTAAAATTTTTAAGATCCAGCACTTAAAGGGTTAATCCTTAGTTATCCGAATATTTACTTACATACCTCATTTTACAACAATGCTCATGAATGAGGCATCACTTTTTTTTTTGTATAGTCGTTAGTATCAAATTATTGGCACCATTCAGTTTTAAGGATAGGGACAGGAGAGCAAACTATACAATACAACATAAAAATACAGTTCTGATACAAATATATGAGATCAATTCCTCTTAACAAGTGGTCATAAGAAATGTATGGACATTTTACACACAAGGCAATACAGCTAGTAAATTATCACATGGAAAAGTGCTCAGCCTCGCTAGCAATTAATGAAATAAAACAACTTTTCAAGAACAACTATACACACCTATTAAACTAGTGAAAATAAATAAAAATGGCAAAACCCAATACTGACAGAGCTATTGGTAAATAGAAATGCTCATACATTGCTGGTGGCATCATAAATTGTAGAGGGGATTCAAGCATTTGAGGGGAATGAGGGTTGAACTAGATGACCTTTAAGGTCTTTCCAACCCCAAAATTGGATCTTTCTAGAAAGCAATCTGGCAATATAAAACAAGAGCTATAAAATATTTCATGCTCTTTGACCTTGTAATCCCTCTTTGGAGATACTCCCATGGGAGTAATCCAAAGGAAGAAGCATTTTTTACAAAGACATTCATAGCAGCACTATTTATAACAGTGAAAAAAGACACATAACCCAAATCTCTAATAACGTGGAGATGTGAGGTTAACCATGTTACGTGGACATAAAGACATTTAAATTGGTGAGAGTAGAATTTGTATTGAGGAGACAAGTGTCAGGTGTCCAAGTACAACAAGAGGGAACGATCAGTAGCTATGTAAAAATATGTGCATATTTACCGAGAAAGCTAGGGAAATAACTAAGAGGGATAGTTTGTGGTGGTTAGGGGGCTCCTTTATTCCTGCAAAGTTGTTCAAGTGCATAATAAAAATTTAAAAACACCCTCTTGAAACTATATAAAAAGAGAACAAAGTATCTTCTGGTCAAGGTTCTATCAATAGGCTATTAATTGATCAACTTTAGAAATACTTTACCTTATGGAACACCCCAGTGAATCTTGTTGATAATGAATTGTTGTAACCTTGTAAGGATTTCTAGACAATTTAAGTTTAATTTTCTACTTTGGTTTTGGTGATAAATTCTATTTATCCCAAATAATATTGTAGCCAATACATTCACTAGTTAAATTATATTTCAGGTTAAGCTGAAGTTCTTTCAGTTGAGATGATATATGAACTTTCTATTTTTAAGTTCATCTCCTCATGTCTGAATAAAAATGAATGTTAAGGACTTTATAAGATCTGTGTATTTATCAATGTAAATGAAAAACCAGCAGTAAAGAATTATTCTCTCATTAAAAATGACTCTTTAGCAAACAGTCAAAGCTTGGTGCAAGTTTCAGTCATACAAAATCACATGGTTGAGATTGATAGCAAAGGATTCCATGCTATATTTACCCCCTGTGGTTGTTAACAGATACACACAGGTACTTCTAAAAAGGAATCCCTGTTTCCCCACCTTTTTTTCCCTAGATTTACCAAATCCTGTCTCAACTACATTGAGTAGTAGAAAAACTTTAATGCTCAGGAGACCTAAAATAACTTTTCCCATAAAAGTCAAGCCAGAAGCTGGCTTCAAAGAACCAACGGAGACCTGGGCAAACCGAGCACACGACATTTGCGTGTTGTGCTAAAGTGAGCACACGAAGCCCAAAGAAAGAAAACGGACAGAAGGCACCATGCCGTCCTCCAGGCAACAGGGGAGAATTTCACAGTTCGGTCATCAACAGTCTTTTCATCATTTTCTCTCTCTCCAGTTCCTGCCGCAGTGTCTCTGCACTAAAAAAGAATAAGTGACAAAAGAGTGAGACAAATCTTCAGAAACTGTAGGAACAGACAGCTTAAGTATCATCTCCCAGGTTCTTTCCTGATCTCAATTATAGATTTTCCTTTTTAGGCTCCACAAGGACCCGCTCCCAACATTTGCTAGCATCTTAGTGACCTTAAACTGTCTGGCTACTTATTGTTTTTTCAGTCCCACCAGACTGAGAGTTCCTCAGGAGACTGACTGGTTATTCATCTCTACAACCTTAGAACCAGGGCCCAGTGCAGTGGCTCACAACTGTAGCACTCTGGGAGGCCAATGTGGGTGGATAGCCTGAGCAAGAGTGAGACTCCATCTCTACCAAAAATAGACAAACTAGCCAGGCGTTTTGGTGGATTCCTATAGTCCCAGCTACTCAGGAGGCTGAGACAAGAGGATCTCTTAAGCATAAGAGTTTGAGGTTGCTATGAGCTGGGCTGACACCATGGTACTCTACCCCAGGGTGACCTGAGTGAAACATTGTCTCAAAAAAATTAAATAAATAAAATAAAAATAACCCCCAAAACCTAGCACAGGGTTTGGGGTGTGACAGCCACTCAGAAAAAGTCTTTTAAATGAATGGGAAGATGTATAAGGGTTAGATTTCTTTAAATCATGCTCTAAATTGATTTTCATATGTACTTTATCTCAGAGTTTAATTCAATTAATGCCTGAAGCAATGTCCTAACAAAGAATTCATTACATTTTATGTATGTATGTATATATGTGTTTATGTATGTATTTATTTATTTTTTGAGGCAGAGTCTCACTCTGAAGCCCTGGGTAGAGTGCTATAGCATCATAGCTCACACCAACTGCAAACTCCTGAGCTCAAATGATCCTCTTGCCTCAGCCTCCCAAGTAGCTGGGACTACAGGCACCTGCCACCATTCTGGGCTAATTTTTCTACTTTTAGTAGAGACAGGGTCTCACTCCTGCTCAGGCTGGTCTCAAACTCCTGAGGTCAAGCAATCCTCTCATCTCAGCCTCCCAGAGTGTTAGGATTATAGGCATGAGCCACCATGCAGGGCCCTTTGCAGACATTTCAACAAATACTTACAGTACAAGTAAAAGAATAAATGAAGGAGTTGCAGATGTCACAAGCACAATGAGCCTGGAGATTCTATGTGTGATTTCCCTGTCACCAGAGATACCTGCCACTACCTCCTGAGCAGACTAACCTGGCTGCCAGAGAAACAGGCTTCCGGGTGGTGTAAACGGTCTGCACTGTGGAGACGGTCTCTGTCAAAGGCCTCAGGGTCGCTGTTGGAATCAGCGGGGAAGACTGGCCAGGACAGCACTGTAATTTACTGTCTCGAAAGTCTGCCTGGAGAGGAAACAGAGCAGAGGAGATCAATCTCAATTTGGGTTTCATTTCCACACTGTCAGCTGCTCCCTGAGCCTCACTCCCCAGTTCTTCCTGCTATTTTTTACTACTAGCTAAGATCGGTTGCCATTTGAAGTGATTTCACTTTGTGCCAGACACCATGCTAAACACTTACATACATTACCTCTCGATTATCCTTTAAGGTAGAGACTGTATTTCATCGCCTCTTAGACACCATTAGTTGTATGTTGCACCATTTTTGCATGTGCCTCAGTGAAAGACAAATGTGGCCCCTCAAACTTTGTCATGCCCACTATTGTAGCAAACATTCTGATTTCAGAGGTGTTAAAAGGTGAAAAAAATGTGTCTCTCAAAACCAATTTTTGGGAGGCAAAAAACTCCAAAATGTGAGGCTCAGAGATGTAATCTGCCCAAGGTCACACAGTGTTAAGAACAATATTCAAAAACTGGGTTAGTTTGTGGCAGGTGCCTGTAGGCCTAGCTACTCAGGAGGCTGAGGCAAAAAGACCTCCTGAGCCCAAGAGTTTGAGATTGTTGTGAGCTATGACGACATCACAGTACTCTATCCAGGGCGACAGAATGAGACTATGTCTCAAAACAAAACAAAACAAAAAACAAAAAAAATAGGTTAGCCAACTCCATAACTAATACTTTTCATAACTGCAGCAGTCATTTCCAAAGTATGGTCCCTGAACTAGCAGCATCAGCATTATCTTAAAATTTGGGAAAATTGGCTCAGTGCCTGTAGCACAGTGGTTACAGCACCGGCCATGTACACTGAGGGTGGCAGGTTGGAACCTGCTCCGGGCCACCAACAAGGACAACTACGACAACAACAACAACAAAAAAATAGCCAGGCATTGTGGGGGCACCTGCAGTCCCAGCTACTTAGGAGGCTGAGGCTTAAGACCAAGAGTTGGAGGTTGCTCTGAGCTGTGACACCACAGCACTCTATCAAGGGCGACAAAGTGAGACTCTGTCTCAAAAAAAAAAAAAAAAAAAACTTGGAAAAATAGTAAAGGCCCCACCCAAAGATCTTTGGGAATGTCTAGGGATAAAGTCTAACAATACACATTTTAATAAGACCTCCAGATGATTCTCTGGGGGAATTATGGGAAAGTTTCAGAAATACTGATCTGGAGTATACTGCCTAATGTGGAGAAGATAATGTATTGTTGTCATTTTTATTACAAAGCAAATTGTGTTTATTACTTTTTTTTTTTTTTTTGAGACAGAGTCTCACCCTGGGTAGAGTGTCATGGCGTCCCAGCTCACAGCAACCTCAAACTCTTGGGCTTAAATGATTCTTTGTCTCAGCCTCCCAAGTAGCTGGGACTACAGGCGCCCACCACAACGCCTGGCTATTTTTTGTTGCAGTTGTCTTTGTTGTTTTTTAGCTGGTCCAGGCCAAGTTCGAACCACCCAGCCTTGATGTGCGTGGCTGGCGCCATAACCACTGTGCTACGGGCGCTGAGCCTTATACTTTTATACAGAAAGATTAGAAGAAATATGAAAGTAGAAAAATGAAAAAATTCCATAATTCCTTACTATTGTCATTAGTGTATTTCCTCATAGTATTTCTTCTTTCTTTTTCTTTTCTTTTTGACAGGATCTTTCCTTGGCATCCAAAGAGCAATGGTTCAATTATTGCTCACTGCAGCCTTGAACTCCAGGGGGCTCAAGGAGTCCTCCAAAGTAGCTGAGACTACAGGTACACACCATGACAACTGGCTAACTTAAACATTTTTTTTTAGAGGTGGGGTCTTGCTATATTACCCAAGCTGGTCTCAAACGCCTGGTCTCAAGCAATCCTCCCACCTTGGTCTCCCTGCATACTGGGATAATCAGCATGAGCCACCACATTTGGCTATTGTAGTATTTTTTCAAATTCAATGCATGGTTTTTATTTGTTTTATATCCTTTTGACCATACAAGCTGCATATTTTATAACTTGATTTTTCATGCTAGTTCTTAGCCCTGAACTTGGAGAAATTTAATATGTGACTTTCTGAAGAAGACACTTTTTAGGGGCTTAGGTGCCACCTCAATGAGGCCATCCCAGCAGGTCACCATGTAATACATACAGTAGCATCATACATTTGTCTAGTATGTAATGTTTGCCACAAAGAACTTTCACACATGTTGTGCTGTAGTAGTCGTGTGAGCTGTTCACCAGATAATTCCACCCCTAATAGTCAGGCAGCAAGGGGAAGAAAGTCAATGTGTTGTTTTAAGACCTTTCCAGACGAATATAAGAGTAAGAAGGTCTTTTGTTTTGTCAGTGAATTGAGCAAAGGGTTGGGCTTCTGACGCCATTTTTGATTCCTCCTGGAAAAAGAGGGAAACTTGCAGGGATGGTACAAAGGTAATCGTGGGGAAAAGTGCTTGGGCCTTGGCATGAATTGAGATAGTGGCACCAAAGTGTACTAGCAGTCACTGTGTTCTTCACTGCCATGCACACCAAGTGAAAGAAAAAAAAAAAAGAAAACACCAGTTTCACTTAAGAATGGCTCCTATACAGCAGTAAAAATTATTTATGTTATTAAAACTCAACCCTAGATACCCATATCTTTAGTATTTATTGAATGAGGAAATGAATAGATAAATGAACAGACTTTTGTTAGACAAAGCAGGTCATAGAGGGACAGACCCAAGTTAGAAATAAGCATGTGGGACAGAAATCAGGCCAGAGCCAGGCAGAGGCCTTCATACTTGATGGACCAACCAAAGTCCTCGGCTGAGTATCAGCAGAGACTCAGCTAATAGGCCTGAATACAAAGTAGAAACTGGTCTCAGGATGAAGCAAGAAGCCTAGTCGCTGAGACTAGCTCCAAGGTCAATGCTAGACCACTGCCCGATCAACTGTGTCCAGAGTTTCTGAGAGCTGCTAAGCTCCCCTGTGACTATGGCCAGGATAGGTAGAGGCCTTTTGGAGAGGAAAAAGTGGAACCTGAAGCAAGTTCAAGTGTCATGACCTTGGTGAGAAGCTTGACCATGACACATAGGAGTGAGAAAATCGGGAGCCTGAAGCCCCCAAGGTTGGCCTCTGTTCCGTAACTGGCTGTCCGTAACTCCCTAGTCATTATATCCATCCAGTCCTCTCTCCCCAAATCACAGAGTTGTCTATCCAGCTGCCCAGCCATTGTTGCCACCTGGATATTTCAAAGGCATTTCTCACGTGTCATGGCCAAAGGCAACCTCATTATCCCTCCCTGTCTGTGTTCTTCCAAGTTCCTTATCCCAGGGAATGGACTCACTGTCTATCCACATTCTTCAATTCAGAAATCTGACAACCATTCCTGACCTTCCCTCTCTCCCACCCAACCCATTATCTCACCAACCTCTTAAATATCTCCCCCATCTGTGCACTTCTCCCCACTTCCACCAACAAAAACCACTCTGGGCCAGGCTCTCTGCCCTCCCACCGAATCCACAGAGTGGATTGTCTTGAATCCACTCTGCCTGGACCGAACTGTTGTCCTACTGTGATCACAGGGCCCTGTCCAAGTGCATCTGCCCTGTCACGAACTCCCCTGCTTAAAGGCCTGCATGGGCTTCCCATTGCTTTGAGGATGGAAATGAGAGAGTCTTTGTTGTGGTCTAAAGGCCAAGCGTGGTTGTGCCCCTCTCGTGTTTGTCCCTGACTATGTCCCTGTCCTCCTCTCACCATCCTCCACCCCTACCACTGTGCTTTTGGCATTCCAGTCCCACTGGCCTGCTTTTCAGTCCCTTGAATGTGTGATGACCCCATCCGCCCCAGGCCTCTGGTTCATGCTGTTCCCTCCTCCTGGTCCAGCTGTCTGTGAGCCACTCTCTTGCCCAGTTCTTAAAAGTCCCAGTGTGGTTTCTACCATTGGCTCCCTGCTCTGCCTTGGCCCCCACCTTTTAGGAAGGGCTTCTCTAAGAGTCTCACAGCACTGCCAAGGCTGGGCAGGAGGCCAGAGTGCCCCACCATGGACAAATGAGGGAGGTGGAGCCAGAGTTTCCAGCTGGGGAGCTGTGGCCAGCAAAACCACAGGAGGGCCAGGATGAATGTCAAGGCAATAGCATCCAACATCCTGGCACAGCCCATGTGTCCCTGCCCTCTTATTCTTAAAAGGCAGATGCTGGAAGCAGCTTATGACCCTAGAAATGGATTGTTCTAGGAACCTGTTTTTTCCTTTGCCTAGCTTGCTGGACACCTTCCCACTTCTGCTCACCCTATGAAACTTGAATCAGCCACGGCTCACTCCCTCCATCTCCATGTGGCTGCAGGTGGTGACCATCATCCAGCTCATGACCCTACCCTTAGAACTACTCCTGGACCACCCAAGCCTATTTCACAGATGCTCCAGAAGCACAGAAACCCTTCGGAAAGTGCCTCGGGGATCATGTGGTTCTAGCAATTGCAAACCCTGATTCCTGGGAGAAGAAGAGAATGAGAAGAAGGAGGAGTGGACCCTGGACTCCCCATTTCTGCTCATCATCCCGTAGCTTCTGCAGAAGCTTTCCTTTAAAGAACGAGGTGAGTAGCTGAAAAGAAGTGTGAAAATCATCAAACGCTTCACTTTGCAGATGATGACACTACACTACTTAAATGTTTAAAAGTATTTAAACATTTGGCAGAGTTTAACCAAGCTGCCCAGTGACACCCAGAAATGTGGTAACAAGAAGCTGGTTGTCAGGACTACCGTTCTCGTTCCTTACAACACCCTACCGGTTGAGAAACAACATTCTAATTGACATTTGTGGGATGCTCTGTGGGTTGGTAAAGTACTTCCAAAGTTTTGGTCTCTTTTGATCTTTGCTTCAATTGGATACAAAAAGAATATTCTTATTACCATTTCCACTTTAAATAAGAGGAGGCTAGTCCTCAGGATGAGAAAGTGACTTACCTAAGATCACACTGTTATCAAGAACCAACCAGAAAGAAATGAAAACAGGTGTTCAAACAAATATGCGTACATATAATACATGTTCACTGCAGCACTATTCACAACCACCACAAGGATGGAAACAACCAAATACCCACCAAGAAATGAATTGGTAAATTGCGGTACATACATATAATGGATTATTATTTGATTCTAAAAAGAAAAGAAGTCCTGATATGTACACAAGTGTGGATGAACCTCAAAAATATGATGCTAAGTGAAAGAAGATGGTCACAAAAGGTCACGTATTATATGATCCCATTCATATGAAATATTCATCTACGCAAATCCATAGAATCAGAATTCAGGTTAGAAGTTAGAGGGTAGAGGCAAGGGGAAAATGGGGAGAAAATGCTTAATGGGTATGGAGTCTTCTTTTGGGGCAGTAAAAATGCACCAGAACTAGACAGAGGTGGTCATTGCACCACCTCTAAATGCTACTGAGTTGTCACTTTAAAATGGTTAATTTTATGTAAATCTCACCTTCATAAAATACAATACAGTAGAACCTCTATAAATTGACCACCCACAGGACTGTAACAAACTGGTCAACATATGGAGGTGGTCAACATAAGGAACTAGGCATACTGTGCTCCATACTTATGTGTGGAGCATGTCTGGTTTATGAAAATTTAAGTCAACTTAAGGAGGTGGTCAGTGTAGGGAGGTGGTTAACTTTGGAGGTTCTACTGTAATTAAAAGAGGCAGACGCTAAATCCAAGCTCCTTCCCAACCTCACTGAGTCCAACCACGATCAGAAGAAGCTGTGGATGTTGCTGTCTGGCACCCCACAGTAAAGCACACCGTGTGAGAGCAATGTTTTAAAATGCAGATCTGGTTGCTGGATCTACTTACAGTAAACTGTGGCCCTGTGGTAAAAGGATCAGGAAACGGGTTCATTGTATCAGCTGGGAATGTTTTTATCTTCAAAAAAGAGAAAGAGAAGGGTGTTACTTTCAGATTAGAGAACAAAGTTTTGAATCATTGGCAGAGCACCTTTAAAACAGAACTGAAAGATCTGGAGCCCTGGCAGAGCCTTCATCACTGCATGAGGAACACACAGAGGGCCCTCGGGAACACAGGCTGGCATTTGTGTCTCTCTGTGTCTGCTGCTGGACTGTAGGGACTGGCCCAGAAGTGTGACAGGCTGGAGTCAAAGGCATCACACCTGGCTGCCCTGGAACTCCCTCACCAGGGTCTGCTTGGGCCTTCCTGTGCTTCCCAGGCCTTGACCCCCAAGAGGCCACAATTAGGGCAGATAATAAGGGAAGACGGAGCTGTCCAGGGTGGCTTCTGATGGCTTCTTCATAGCCATGGCCAAGAGGCTGCTGAGAGGTCACATCCCAGGACATTGTCTCTCATGGGGTACCAGGTCAGGGATGCTGGGATAATTAAGCCAGAGGGTATTCCCTTGTCTAATCACTTAAGTTCTTGCACTCACTTCCTGTCCACTTTGGGCAATAGAGGGAGACCACAGGGAAACTCCTGAGGCTTGCAAGAACCCTGTCCTATGCCCCCTGCAGACAGAAGGCACGGTGTACAGTGGTGCCCAGTGCTGGGGGTAACTACAACATGGAGCTACTCTCAAAGAGTAGCTTCGGTCTATCACAGTGGCCAACAGACCCTTGGCTTCCATTTCTTTCTCTTTGGTCATTCTATCTTTGGCCTCCTGGGGGCTTTGGGAATTAGGAGGCTTATTTCTTCAAGCCAGTTGAGGGTATGCCAGGAAATCCAGGGGCCTGAGGACTTTGGCCCTCACTCTGCCTGCAGCCCCGGGGCTGCAGAAACTGCCTGCACACCTACTGGTAGATCCATCCTGTGTCACCCGCTGGCAGAGAACAGCAGCCAAGACACCAAGGCCACCACTGCCCAGTGGCAGCAGGCTTTGTATCTCATGGGGTCTTGCCTGTGAACACTGGGAGAACTCCACCAATGCTCTTAATAGGAGATTAAGAACACATTTGCCCAGACCCACGTGGGCCAAATGGGTGCAGCAGGTCTCAAGCCACGTGGGGAGTGTCCTTGCAAGGTGCACTGACATGTCCGGCCCACACCTGCTCCTCTCTCCCCACATCTTTTCCATGTCCTCAAACATCTTAAAATTGCCAGAATACAGATAAGACTCTCAAACCACCGTGAAGTAGAGCGGAAATGCAGTTAATTATTACCATAAAGAAAGATAAAAGCAACCTCAAAGAATTGTTTTATACCTGCTGTAAAAAAGCAAATATACCCCGAGAGTTACCCTCTGTGTTGCTCAGGCTATGGCAAAGCATATTCTCTTTCGGCTGATGGCACTGTCAGCACAACCACTTCAGGAAAGGAGTAAAAGCCAAAGTTACAATATTTAGTACCGCAGGGTCTAGCCTCAAAAATAAAATACCTGACGCCAAAAGTTATATGCGTTCTCCAGAACAGTGACAGCCTGGAAACAAAGCCCATATCCTGTGGTGAAGAATGTGTTAATAAACGGTGGACCATTTGATGGAATAAAAACAGTCATGGACTGTGGCGACAGGACAAGAGAGAAACCACACAGCGCTAAGTGAAAAGAGAAAAAGGGGAGATGATACGGCTACTACACTTTAAGTATCTAAAATTACAAATGAAATGAAAAAATAGAAGGAAGCATGCAGAAACTATAAAAAAAAAATTGTACAGGTGATTCCTTTCCCAGTGTCAGGTAGCACTCCTGCTATAGCATTTGATAAATGGCAGGAAAGACAAATGACAATTTTTCATTTTCAATACCAATGCAATTTAAGAGTCTACCTGGTGAGTACCAAAGCATAAATCTCTCTCTGGGAAAAGCATCTTTACTCATCAAAATTCTAGGAAAATAAACTCTTCCTGGGTCTTGAGACCTAACGGCAAAGGGGTAGGATCATAGCCGTGTGCCCCACTTTGAGCAGGGCTGGCTGGACTCCAAAGTCTCCATCCATCCCCGGGTGAGAGCACCTGTCAGCCGGCTCTTCTGGAGGTCTGGCACTCCCGCACACCCGTGGGCCTCCGCCTCGCCTGGTGGGCTCCTGCCCACCTCACCTCTCCTGGCCAGGCCCCTCTCCCTGCCAGGGTACCTACCAGCCTCGTTTTGATTGGAGGGTACATGCAAACTCCAGTGGTCTCTTCCTTCATGGGGAGAGAGAGTGGAGGAGAACAGCGAGAGTGAGCACAGTGGGGGTTGCTGGCGGGCTCTGCCTGCTCACGAGGAGAGGAGAGAAGGGGAGGAGGAGGTGGTGAGAGAGGGGGAGGAGGAAGAGGAGATAAGGGAGGGGAAGGAAGAGAAAGAGCACAGTGCAAGACGGATCTAGCAATTCCAGACTCTTCTCAAGCCAGCCTCACCCACAGCCTGCTTCTAGCCTCTGGCCAGCTGGCTCCTGGTCCAGCCCTCCCCCCTCCTCTCTCAGCCTTCACTCCTCCTGTCCGGCCCTCATCTGTCTTCTCCACCATCTGAGCAGAGGGACACACCAAGACCCCATTCCCGGGGCTGGCAGGTGGAGGCCATCCCCTGTGGCAACTACACAAGACTGAGGTTGCTTCCTGGTTCTGAAGCACTACCCAGGCCAAGCCAGAAAGAGCGCCATGATGCATTAGTGATGTCAGCCATGGGAGTGATGTGAGGAGTGGCCACACAGTGGAAAGCGCTTTCCTCCTGAGCCAGGTGCCTTCCCGCACTCTGCTAAATAAGGGCACACATTACGGTGGGAGGGGAGTGATGCCAACAGACAGCACCGGGAAATAAATATATTGGGGGGAGGAACATGTAGTCCAGGACTGCATCTGTTTAGCTCTTAGTTCTATGTTTTCAAAAAATAACACTGGCCTAGACCCACCTCCCACAGCCACAGGCCCAGACCTTGGCACTTTGTATTGGCACTGGGCACCTGCTACTTAGCTAAAGAACATCAAGCAGTGTGAGAAAACTGCCACACCATGTGGGAAACCCTAGGATTCCCCCTAGCCTTGATGTGCTCAGCAGAGGTCCAATAGCTCATACTGGTGAGGATGAGGATGGTGAACAGAGGATGTTTGATGTTAGGAGAGCAAGCTGCTGACAGGGTTAGTTTCAGTTTCAGGGAGGGAACATTCCCTCCCCAGGGAACAAATACACACATATTTTAGCTTAAGAGAATTTCCTTAAATAGTTGGTATCATCCTGCAGGGAAGAACAAAATATAGCCCCTGGGTAAGTTTCGTTGAAAAATGATTGAGAAAATTGCAGGCCTTTCTGCCTCCTTAAATTGATCTAACACTGTCCTCTTTAGAATTGCACAGTCCTGGACAATTTCCAAAGGGCTTTTACAACCATTATCTCACAATGATCTACACAACAACCTTGTTTTACTATTCAAATTTAGGAGATGCAGAGATGGCTTTTGCAAAGTCTAAATCTGTGGTTCTAGACCCTCTTTGTTGACTGTTTCTGAATTCACTCTTCAGAGATCAGTGAATCTGTATTAGTCACCTGCAGTTAAATTTTACCAGCCTACTTCAAGTCCTCTCATTGATCTCTGGAGTCCTCGGGACAAATCCTGTCCGCTCTAAGGAAGGGTGTGAAGCTCACTTCACTGCCTTCCAGGACCCTTCCTACCAATGCCCCAGGACATCCATGCCCTATTCAGAACCAACTACTCTGGGGACCCCTTTCTTATAACAACAGGCACTCAATGTGTGTTTTTTGAAGGAAATACAATATGGCATAAATGACCAAGAAACATGATCACACTGCCCAGAGGCCAAAATGTATCCTGGCTAGCAGGGTCTCAATTGGAGACCATAACGAGTAGCTTAAGGCCTGGCCTTAATAGCCCTGGGACCCCCACACTCTGGACTTTTGGTAAATGAGAAGGAAATAACACACAAGATAGGATACTATTTTGAAACACCGTTTTATTCTCTCTCCTGGTATTTCCTTTCCTCCTTGGGTCCTTTCCACATCCAGGCAGCTATATGCTTCTATATATACTTGGCTTCGGAGTTCAAAATCTGACTCTTGGGGGAACAGAAAGATTCTTGGCAGATAAATGATGATGAAAATGTATAAGGCTTCGTCATCATTCAGATACACAAAGGAGATTACTAGTCTGAGGATAGGGGAGAAAAGTCAGAGGGAGAAGACGGAGAGGTGGACGAGGGTGCGTACTGAGAGAAGGGGCCCCGTGTATCTCTCTGCCTGGACTGAGGCAGGGAACGGAGAGTAAGGAAAAGCAGGGACCAGAGCTGAGGAGGTGGCAGCCCCAGAACAGAATGGTGTCCAACATGCAGGGATTCACACATCCCAGCATGACAGTGATTTTCACACCCACCCAAAAGGGCCATGAAAGCAGCAGAGAGCATCCCAGGTATATCAGCAAACAGACGGCATCATGGACTAAGCAGGCTTCTCTCCACCTCCCTGGGGAGCAGAGATGAAACCGCAGGGAGACAGAAGGGGCACCATTGTGTTGGGACTAAGCTTTAGCACTGCTGGTAGAATAAGGTTCAAAATACAAACTAAGTTATTGAGCCTGGTGGGAACCCATTTCTTCCTTCTATGCCCTACACAGCCTTCCTTGGGTCAGGCCCGTCTCCTTCCTGACACATAAACTTTGGACTAACATGTCATGGCCTAGAAGACACCTGGGTTTTGATTGGCTTGGCTTTGCAGTTGGGTGAAGTATGGGGATCAGACAAGGATAGGCCCAAAAGACAGAGTCAAGAACACAAAAGGCACAGGTGTTTATGGTCTGTGTCACCTGGAGAGGGAAGCTGGTTTGGCAGAGCTGGAGTAGAGGGGCAGGACTCTGCCTTCAGTTCCTAGGGTCAACTTTACTAGCAAATGAATGCCCCCCACCCCACCTCCCCTTGCTCAGTCAACAGCAATATCCCATGCACCTGCTCACACTCACACCCCAAAGAAATGCCAGATGGAGAACGGGTGCTGTCTGGGCTCACTTGCCTCCTTTCTTTCCCACCCTCATGCCCCACCTCTTGCATCCCGGGCAGAAACTCAAAAACTCAAATTATAAAAGCTGCTGCATAATCTGTGAGCAGGAAGATGACGCTGAGCTGTGAAGGGTGCAAGGCGTAAGATCACTAAATTGATCCACCTAATAAAAAGAGTTAGGGATTAGAGAAGAAAAGTTTGGGCAAAGGAGAGAGAAAATGCCTCAAGAGCAGAGTTGCAGCGTGTTTTTGTGGAGAATTTGAGAATGAAAGTCCTTGGAATCATGCAGGATAAAAGACAGTGGAAAAGGAGGCAAACAGAGATTCAAGACGTATTAGCAGGAGGTATTAGTTTACTTTTCTTTAATGTGTTTTGAGAGTGGTCAATTCAAGAGCAAACCTTTCCACTGCTCTTCTGGCTTTTTCTATTATTCTACTGGCTCTTTGGACTATGCTTCTTTGAAAAACCATTCCACACAAAGACCGGGCCACAAGGACTACGCTAGCTTTGATAGTGCCTTGGTGGAAGCTTGCTGATGAAAGGAAGAAATCCTGGCCTTATTCTCCTCCTTCCAGTTCCCTGCCCTCCACACACTGGCCTGAGGAGCTGGAACAGTTATAGGGACCTTGGGAGTCTCAGCCACTAGGAGGTACAAGTTATGAGCCTGGGAGGCAACTGCCCAGAAAAAGTGTTAACTATGGAGGGGTCATCCACTACTTGTGTGGTAAGTATCCCCTGGAAGTTGGACAGTAATCCTGCAAAGCTGCTTTTCCACCTGATAGGAAGGGCTCACGGGAAGTCCCAATAGAGCAATCCCAAAAGAACCATGCCTTGGCCAGGGCGGTGGTTCTTGCTTATAATCCTAGCACTCTGGGAGGCCAAGGCAGGTGCATTGCTTGAGCTCAGGAGTTCAAGACCAGCCTGAGCAAGCACAAGATCCCGTCTCTACTAAAAAAAATTAGGCAGGCATCATGGCAGGTGCCAGTGGTCCCAGCTACTCAGAAGACTAAGGCAGGAAGATCTCTTGATCCCAAGAGTTTGAGGTTGCTGTGAGCTATATAATACCATGGCACTCTACCCAGGGTGATGGAATGAGACTCTGTTTCAAAAAAAAAAAAAAGATCTATGCCTGATCCAGGATGAGCCTTTCAGACTGAGATTCCTGAGCACCTCCAGACTCATGCCCTTCATGCCTGGGCTGTGTGACACAGGGATGATGTGGCCGGGGGCTCTGACCAGCTCTGTTACTGGGGAACTGGCTAACAGGGAAGGAAAGACACATCGCTGGTCAGGCCACCATGGCCTGGGCTCCAGTCCTGGCTCTGACACAGTCTCACCATGTGATCTAGGACAAGTGTCTTCCCCTGTCTGGGCCTCAGTTTCCCCATGTTTACATGAGGAACTGGATAAGATGGTCTCAAGGAAGTGTTCCAGCTCGCAGCTGCATCCAGGTAGTAGGAAGTCCTGGTCACAAGTCAGGCGTGGGGGCTGCCCTTGCCACGCTCTGGTCCTGGCAACTTCCTCCGGGAGCCCCTCTGCAGCCCTCTCCCATAGAGTCCAGATGCTCAGCCCCAGGGCCCTGATGCTAACACGCTGGTGTCGATGAGCCCTGACTAGGAAGAAGTTTCCCAGCCCCAGTCCCTAAATCTACTCTCTCCCCACCTGCCCTCTAAGACACGGATCCTCCCCGTCACCCCAACAACAACGTGAGAGGGCTGGGCTTGCTTCTGACACTGGCAGGAGGAACGGAGGGAAGAGAAGAGACACAGAAGCAGACAGCTGGAGTCCCCTCTTCCTCCCTAGGGCCTTCGACGCTCAAAGAAACAGGATTCTAAAGCCAAAGTCATGTTGAAACCAGTGGTTCTGAGGAGAGCCTGGATGAAGTGTGTACTTGCTAAAATGCCAGACCTCAATTCCTTCTCCCTGAGGTCTGAGTACAGCACTCATCCCTCAGACAGATGGGGAATTCATGCTGAGGACGCACAGTCACTGCCAGCTTCAGCTGCAAAGGGCGAGCTGGGCCCCAGCACAGTGCGGGCAGCTCTGCGGTCCTGTGCCTTGGCAGAGCAGCACCTGAACCCTGTTTCGGAGCAAAGTCAGAGCTGCCCAGAGATGAGGGCAGGGTGTCCTGGGGAGAGGGAATGAGCTTCTTGCTGCTGACAGGGGCACACCCGGGGGCCAGGCAAGTGTTATACCTCGGAGCGGGGGCCTCTGAGTCTCTGCCAGATGCTGTTTGTTTCCTTTCTAATCTCAGTCTGTTATGTTGAGACAAAGAAAAGACCATTTAAAATCTATAAGTAATTAAATCTACAAGCTTGGATCTACAACACAGTGGTCTTAAAAGGAATCCCATCACTCCTGTCAAAGCCATGGGGTGTGTGTGTGTGTGTTTTAGTAAACTGACTAATTCTCACATCCACCAAGACTTTTGATAAATACATGGTACCTATTTCATGCTGTGCCTTCTACCTGGAATGCTTTGGTCCACATTCCTCACCTAGTGAAATTCCTACTTAAAAATCCTGATACCATGAGCCTTCCTTCCCCGAGTCCTCCCAGACAGGGTTAGACACTGGGTCCCACAGAAGCAGCAGTTCATACAGCCTGTCTTGTGGCATATTTCAGCAGCCTGGAAGTTGCCCACAAGCCTAACTCGGAGGGACCTTCCTCCGCTGGTTTCTATTCCTGCCAGGCATGTTTCTCCAGTGAGGCCCTGGGAGCTTAGACTCTTCCTCCTCTTTCACAGGCTCTCAGCTTGTAGTGTAGAGATTTGCAGGTCCCTTTGGAGGATACTGTCCTCCAGCTAGAGTGGATGTCCTCAGACTGCTGCTTGGGCTTCCGCCTCCCATAAGAAGGCCTTCCTGGGATATGAGGCCCCAGCTGGATATGCTGTTGGGACACTGATGCGGCACCATGCCAGGCCACCTAACTTCGTGTCCCTTCCTCCATGCCCCTTTGTTCTGCCCGCCCCCTCAAAGCATGCTGGGTGCTTTAAATGCACCCATTCCCCCAAGCATTGCTTTTTTCCTGAAGAGACCAGATGAGCCCAGTGTGATGCTGACAGCATCAGGAGAAGAGCCAGGACACCTGGTGCCAGCTCCAGCTTGGTGCCTATGTAATGACCCAATGTGGGGATTCAGTTTCCTATCTGTGCAAAAGGGTGATGAGGTGATGCAGAAAGGGTCTGTTTCTGAGTCCCCCTGTTTGAAAGGCAGGGAAGAAGGGTCCTTCCGTCTGTGAACAGTCTTGGCAAGCTGTCTAATAAGAGCCCATGAATAAGTCTGCTGTGTTTACTTGAACATGGGAGGGAGGTAACTCTGGGAGTTTCCAGAGCAGGGGTCACCCGTGGTCAGTTCTCAGCTGTGTATCCAGAGCTGCTGCCTTGAAGCTTTCACACTGTACTGACTCCCCAGATGAGAAGGACAATTACATAAAGCATTTCCATATGCCAGCTGCTTAGGATCAGTGAGAACTCCTAAAGGCTGCACGGCACTTTGCCCCATCTGTCCTCTTTTGAAAGCCTTCCACGATGCTTCCCACCCACCACACTCCTCCTCCAGGAAGCCATCTCTGAATGACTCCCACTTCTGGCTTCTCCCTGAGCATCTTGTGGGAAGCTACTGTTTATCTGTGGCCGCTTATCAACCTGATTTTCCCTCCAGCCTCAGCTGCCCTCTCTATCCCCAGAGCCAGCCACACAGCTGACTGTCAGGAGTCTCGGCTTGAAATATGACTCACAGTCCAAATATGTGGACCATGATGTATGCTCAGGTACACTCAGGTATTAGGCTGAGCCCAGCCAGAGCTCAGACAGAGATTAGATATCATCTAATAATATCAGGAACACCTGAACATCTTTGTGGTGCCTTCTACGCTCAAGGGACTCTCTCTTGCTCTCATGTGATCCTTACAATCCTCCTGTGAGACAGGACAAACAATGACAAGAAGATGGGGCAGTGACTGTCCAAAAAGGGGAGCAGAGATTGGAGCCAGGTGTAGCCTGTGTGACTCCTGGTCTGGTGTTCTGTCCCCTAAAAAGCATTTCTCACCAGCAGAAGTCCCATGAGGGCCACCAGTCCTGAAGGGAGACCTGTATGCAGAGGATTGATGATGACAGGAAGTGCAAGGGCCCTGGAAAGCCGGAGTGCAGCCTGGAGCCAGGGCCCCAGACAGACAGATCACTGGAAGCAACAGCAGCAGATGCCTTATGGGTGGGCATGCAGGGCGCAGCCCAGGAAGCTGAGAAGCAGAAACCGGAGCACTGAGGAGCTCTCTAACGCTGGAGGGGCAGCGGACAGGTGGGGGCCCAACCCCTGCAATCACCCTTGGAGCAAAGGGAGCACCTCTTCTCCTCTGAAGGGCTCTGAGCAGCAGCGGGTGGAGGGAAGAGAACCGATGATGCCTGAACACTGGATGAAAGCTGATCCCTGAGCCTCCAGGACTAGAGGAAGAGCCTTCCCAACAGCAATGCCCACCTCTGTCCATCCATCCCACTGCCAAGATGTTTCTGTGGTCTGTGGCTTTTCTGGTTTTAGCAAAATAGGAAGTTTACCAGAGGAGTGGCTTCTGTGAAATCCATCAGAAGATCACCTGGTTCCAAGGTAAAGGCGCCGCCTCGGTCAGAGGGGCTCTAGGAAGGCAGACAAAAATACCCCAGTTAGTGATGGCACTGAATTGACCGTGGAATTCTCCAGAAAAGGCAGAGGTTCCCAACACTGAACTCATCAGCATACTAATCCCCTCATGTTCCCCTAGCTCAGAAGTATACAAACTGTTGAGACTGAATCCCAATTTTTCCCGAAAATGTCTTAAGAAGAAGTAGGCTTGGGTTTGGGGAACTATCCTTTTTAAAGCTGAAAACAACCTTTCTTAAGTGTGCTGAGTGCTCTTTGACTTCTTGGAGTAGGGAAACACTTTAAAGAGTCCTCTGAATGTATAAAGAGAAAGCAAAGACTTTGGGCTTGAGCGGGAGTTTCCACTGGCCTTCAGCCACCAAACCGATATGCAGAAAAAGAGGGAAGCTCTTCAGGGTAGGTGGGTGGAACCTTGAAAATTCTTTCTTGCTTTTGAAAAACACTTTGTCCTTCTGCTCTGGGTGGAAGGGTCAGCTGTTGAGGCAGACAAAAATGAGCCTTGTCAACTTGGCACAAGCAGGGCCCCGTGGAGAGAGACGGCCAGGAGAGGGAGCCCTGTGGCCTTCGGATGCAAGCTGCCTCATCCTCCAACTCCCTCCAGTCTTGTAAATATTTCAGCCTGCTTTTAACACAGTATGGGAAATATAGTAGAAACCTGAGCCTGCACTTGGGACAAGGCTGTGGAGGGGACCTCTCCACAGTGGAGGACAATCCGACCTAAGATGACAACAGGTGGCCTACAGAGGGATGGAGGGCCTCAGTCTGCGCCAGTCTCTGGCTGAGGAGTCTCAAGGGTTCCTGTGAGGAGTGCAGAGGTATTTCCAGGGATAGCCAGGGAAAGGACCTGGGGAGACACTGCCCTTGGTTTTGCAGGAGAGGGTGGGTCCTGTTACTATTTATCAGTTGCCAGGAACTGGGATTCCTAAAGCTGCAAAAGCTCTGGGCATCCAGTTTACACGAGCACTTTAACCTCCACTGGACCTGACACTGGCTCATGAGCTGGACAAGGTAGCAGATCTTATTCCTAATTTCAGGAGGAAGAAACTGAGGCTTGAAGAAATGAAGGCTTGGGAAACTCTCTTTGAGTGTGTGATGGAACAGAGACCCCTCTCAGGGGCCCGCAGGGGGACCCCACCTTCAAGCATGGAAATAAAAGAGAACCTCGAGTCCCTTCAGGGGAAGTTCTGGGCACCTGACTGGCTTTGAAAAGTGAAAGAGCTGCCTGAGAGAACAGTGGCCCTCCAAGCAAGCTGGAGTCACAGGTGTTTTGGTTCCCTGAGGAAACTAAAAGATGACATCTTCATATACTTTCTGGAGTTGTTTCTCCGAAATCCCCACCAGATGGAAAATACAGATAAGGGGCGAACTGAGGAATTGAACTCTGACCACAATTCTTTGTTCTAAGCCTCCCTAAGGGGCCTGCCTGGTGAGCAAGCCACATCTATCTTAACATTCCTTTCAGCTAATCCAGGAATCTCTGAATCCACCAATGACCCGATGACCCCTCGCCTTTTGGAGCCAGGCCAATATATAACCTCCAGGTATTGATTTATAATTCTGCCTGCCTGAAATGTACCCCTGCCTTTAAAAATCCTGGCTTGAAAGCCATCAGGGAATTCAGGTCTTAAGCTTGTCCTCCTTGAGTGGCGCCAATGCAATAAAAATGCCTCTCTTGCTACAACTCTCTGCTCCAGTGTCTGGCTTTGCCGTGCCCTAGTCTGGCTGAGTAACAAGCAGTCACAAGGCACGTGAACAGATCAGGCTCCGGAGCTCTGGTGTACCTCCACGGCACCTGCCCCATGCACAGACCAAAACAGCCTACTGTGCATCCTTGGATAGCAATCAGTTTGACTATATTTGGACCAATTACCAAGGAGTGACCGACTACAGGTCACTACAAGGGAAACCAAGAAAAATATCTTGTGTTAGACCTTTGTCATAGTCCATTCCCATCCCCAGCAATTTCCTGAAATTTCAGGCTGACAAATGGAATAATATTTCCTATTTTCAAACTATTAACACAGGTGATCTAATCTAAGGAATGAGATGGGGACATATTGTTTTTATTCTACAAATTTTCCATTATGGTGGTGGGAGGACGTTTCTCACTTTCTGTCTTCACAGTGGAGTAATAGATTAGGTAGGGATGATATTCTGAGTGCTCTCAAAAATCTCTTAAGTTGCAATTAAACTACAAAGAACATGGTTTTATATTTTACTCTGTCTCTCATAAATGGCTTATATTTGGGGGACAAGTTATATAAAAACATGTTCTGATGGTTGTTGCTGTTGTTTTATGAGGGCACACAATTGATTATGCAAAGTTTACATGCACACAAAAGATGCAGAGGGCACACAATTGATTAAGCAAATCAATGCACACACCAGATGCTACCCAGCAAATTGATAGAATTCCCAGCAAGTGCAGCTACTTTCCTGGGTTTTCCTCCCCACCTCCATACCTTGGCCCTTGGGGACAGCTGGCCTTTGCCTTCTGATGACTGGGGCGAGCTGACCTTCGGGACCTTGGGGGATGCCAGTGGCACTGAGACTTGTGTGGCCGCCGTTGTTGTGTTTGTGGCTATAGGTGTGGTCACTCCCACTGCCTCTGCCAGGTCTGGAGGGAGGTCGTCTTCATCACTGCGGTTACTAAAAGCACATGAAGCTCTGCTCATTACAATAATAAACAGGCTGTGAGGAGTGCAGGGAGGATGGGGAGGAGGAGTGGGCCAGGGTGGGGGTTGGGGACGCCCGGAACAGATGTCCACCAGATGTCCAGCTTGCAAGACCCAATGAACTGACTTTTTTGCCAAAGCAAATTTGGGCTGGATATTCTGTCATTTGTCAGGGGCTATTTTGTGTGTGGTTTTAGTGATAAAATATACATAACGCACTATTTTAAAATTGTTTGTTAACTGTACAATTCAGTGCTATTAAATGCATTTACAATGTTGTGCAACCATCACCACTATCTATCCCCAAACTTTTTCATCAACACTAATAGAAACTCTGCATTGTTACTAAATAATAATTCCCCATGGCCCCCCTCCCTGCAGCCTTGATAACATATATTCTCAGCAAATTTGCCTATTCTGGGAACCTTGTATAATTAGAATCACACAATATATGTCCATCATTCTGTGTCTGATTTATTTCATTGATCATAATGTTTTCAAGTCTATCCATGTTGTAGCATATATCAAAATTTCATTCCTGGCCAGACACAACAGTTCAGTCTTGTAACCCTAGCACTTTGGGAGGCCAAGGCAGGAGGATTGTTTGAGCCCAGCAGTTTAAGAACAGCCTGGGACACAATTATTGCACAAGATCACACCACTGCCCACTCCATCCAGTCTGGGCAACAGAGAGCAACACTATCTCTAAAAAAACATTTTTTAAAAAAATTTCATTATTTTTAAATTTAAAAATTTTTATCAAGGGCCAGGGGGACTCAGGCCTGTAATCCTAGCACTCTGGGAAGCTCAAGCAGGTGGATCCCTTGTGCTCATGAGTTTGAGACCAGCCTGAGCAAGAGCAAGACCCTTTTTCTACTAAAAAAAGAAAAAACTAGCCAGGTATTGTGGCAGGTGCCTGTAGTCCCAGATACTTGGGAAGTTGAGCCAAGATGATGGCTTGAGCCCAAGAGTTTGAGGCTGCTCTGAACTATGATGATGCCACACCAGGGCACTCAACTCAGGATGACTGAGTGAGAATCTGTCTCAATAAATAAATAAACAATATATTCTATTGAATAGATATACCATATTTTGTTCATCCATTCATCCATTGGATGAAGGTTGTTTCCACCTTTTGGGAATTGGGAATAACACTACTATGAACACCAGCGTACAAATACCTGTTTGACTCTCTGCTTTGTGGGTGGCATTAAAGACTCCTGGCGCACTGTCCCTAAGGATCTCCTGTGTGGAACTTCTTAGAGCCACACTGGCACAGGATTGCATTTTACAAATGACGGATGAGAACAAAATGTAGAAAAAAGGCCCATCAAAGGAGGGCACCAGTGTGGCCTGTGCAGGGTCCTTAACAGGTGCCTCACCATGACATTGGGCCTTGTGGAAACATGTGGCCTCTGGACACAACTGCAGTGTGGACGGAACTCACTAAGGAGGGCCTTGGGGATCCCAGATCATTCTGTGTATGCAAAAGACTCAATAGGAGGATTTAGGATTCGTAACTAAAAAGGGAGAGAGGTGAAGTTTGAACAAATAACGTGGAAAAGTTAATGACACCAAGTATGTGGATCCACGTGCATAAAGCTGGTCAGAGCAGTTATATACACATTTACCCACTTAGTTTCCACGCCCACCCTGTATGTTATGATCTCCATTTTTCAGAGAATCAGATGATATTCAGTGGCTGACTGTGAAATTACTTGCTCAAGGTCACATAGCTGGTTAAGTGGAGAAGTGGGATGACAATGTCTTTCTACCTCATTTTTAAGTCTGTCAGTCTTAAATGGATATTTATTGTTTAGTTTTCCATAAAAGGCCATTTAAAAAACAGTTAATTTTTAACTGATACTGATTTTTAACTGATTTTTAACTTGATACTGTCTAAAGTTGAAAAAGACCCCAAATTCTTAATGGTTTTTATAAACTTTTGTGTTAACTTAGATCTTGTGGCAAAGACCCATATTTAAAATTCAGCAAGCCTTCTAATTTTACCTCAGTGTCTAGGGCAAATTCATGTTAAATTCACAAATCACATGTTAATGAATAGAATTTTATGTAGACAATGACCTGGGCTTTGAAGTTATTTCTTCCTATTTTAACAATATGTACGCATAGAAACATGTCTAATGTAATAGCCATCAACTGTGAACATGGGTTGCTTTTCATGGTGTAGTTCTGGAGAATTGGTTTCTTTTCTCTTTGAACTTTTCTGTCTTGCCTATTGAGTTTTTTTTAAGACTTTTACACTATTTTTAAATAAGTAATAAATTATATTTGCAGGAAATAATAAAATAGCTCATCATTTTCTAAACATACTAACTAGTTTTAATATAAAAATGACACTTTTGAACTCTCAGCAGAGTTCTTCAGCTTCTCCCTTCTTTCTGGAATGCAGCAGCCCCTCATTTCTTCCCTGTTGTATTTCTAGGAAAGAATGTGGCTGAGGGTTTTGTTTGTATCTTTAAAAACAGCAGTTTGAAAACTTGTTCAGAGCACCTGAATGTTACGATGTTCTTGGTGGAGCAACCTAAAATCTAAATACACATAATTGCGGCTTAGGAACTAGGAAATCTTACAGCAGCCAAAAGGGTTGTATGGGTATACATGTCTGTATCTCAAAAACTGATGATGCAAAAAATCTTTCCATAAAAGCAGAAATCTGAGTTTTCCCAGCCATATTCTTTGACGATGTGTTTATCACCCTTATTAAAATCTATGAGTTAAAGAGATGGGCAATTGAGCAGCAAACCTGTGTTAAGGATTCAAGAACTCTTCATGGGACAAAAACGTAATCCTGGGAAAATCCCATTTTTAATTTTGCTATTTTCTACTAACGCCACCATTCTTTGATTTTTGCAGAATACTTTGGGACAGTTTAAGAAATATATACACAAAGTTAGAGGTTTGAAAAGGTGGGTTTTTTGTTATTGTTGTTGTTTTGTTTTGTTTTTGAGACAGTCTCACTCTGCTGCCCAGGCTAGAGTGCCGTGAGGTCAGCCCAGCTCACAGCAACCTCAAAGTCCTGGGCTCCAGTGATCCTCCTACCTTGGCCTCTTGAGTAGCTGGGACTGCAGCCGCCCACCACAATGCCCTGGCTAATTCTTCTGTTTTTAGTAGAGATGGGGTCTCACTCTGGTTCAGGCTGGTGTCCAACTCCTGAGCCACTCCTCCCACCTCGCCTCCCAGGGTGCTAGGATTACAGGTGTGAGCTACCAGTTTGAAAAGTGTTTTAAGAGCCAGTTTGGTGAGTTAGTGAAATTTTCTTTCCTTCCAGGTCACATATCAGTCAATCATTGTCTCAAACATGATTACATACCTCAAGTAAGTGCTGATAAAATTTTGAGTTTCAAAATGTAAGAGGAAAGGCGAGTTCTGCCAGCTTCATCCTCAGGGGAAACAGATTTTTGTGGTTTAATTTATTCCCCAGAGATCATTAGGACTGTTAATTATTTGAACCTTCCTCATTTTAGCTTTCCTAGGAAATGCAGCTGCTATCTTGTCCAGAAGCTTCTATTGAGGCTAATGAGGTGGGATGTGTCTGCCCTCAAACCCCCCCCCCCCCGCCTCTTTTGCTTTTCACAGGTTCAAATGGTCGACTGAGATGGTTGTTTGAGAAATGCACCTGGAGTCACGTTCCCTGTCCTCCATTTTGCACTCTGGGTACTCCCTAAACTTAACCTTTTTCCAGAAGCTTCCAGGTTGTAGAGATTAAGGAAGGGGAACTCATCTTATGGGCCACACTCTTTGCTAGGGACTTTACCCACATTGTCTCAGGTTAACCCTCACAAAAGGCCTTTGAGATAGCTATTATCTCACCCACATACAGAAGAAGAAAGAGAGGCTCAAAGAGTGATATTCCCAAGACCTCACAGCTGTAACTAGCTGGGGCCCTAATAGAAGCCTTTCCAACTCCAGAGCTCCCATGCTTTCCACTTCACCCACAGGTGCCCCTGCAGCTCTCTGATCAATGACACATCAGGCAGAGTCACAGCCAAGATCAAGAAATGGGAACTACCACCCTGATTGGCACAACTATTACTAATATCACCACCACCCTCACAACTGAGTCCATTTAACTGTCTTCTTAGGATTACAATTATTTGTGACTTTGACTTTTCCTCCAATAAACTGTCTTTGGATGGGAATTGTCAAAGTCAGTTCACTATTTCCTGACAATGCCTACAACAGTTTAGTGCACACAGTAGCCAAGAGACTTTGGTTAAGACCAACACTACTGGACAGGCCCCAGTGGCTCTCGGACACTTTGGGAAAATGGCTCTTCCTACAGATCTCAGAGCTCAGTGATTATTTTAGGCTCTGTTGACAGATCGCAGTACCATTTCACTAATATGCTGTGGAAGGCAGTTTCTGATGCAGTCCACAATGCTCCCAGACCTGGTATGCATGGCCCTCTGTAATCCTCTCCTTCAGTGTGTGCTGGTCAGAGCAACTCACTGCTAATGAACAGAATCTGGCAAAAGTGATGAGATGTCATTTCTGTGATTAGGTTACAAAAGCCTGTGACTCTGGCCTTGCTGGCACTCCCCCTGACTTGTGTGCTTTCTCTGATGGAGCATCCCAGAAAGGAATACATGATTATTTACTGAGGATAATCTCGGCCCAGCAGCCCTCAAGGAAGTGAATCCTGTTTGTGAATGAGCCTTCCAATGAGATACAAAGGATCCTGCTGAGCCTGGACTCCCAAACCACAGAAACTATAAGCTGACAAATGTGGACTGTTTTATGACACTTACTTCAACGTCCATTGTTACCCAATAATTGATAACGAATATATACGCCAACTATGTAAAGTTTTCAGGGAGGAAGGGCTAAAACTGTTAAGACCTAAATTGGAAAAAAATGGTATTTTGGGGAAGGCTTTCTTTGGGAATGGCCTGATGGGCCAAGAAGCATTTATTGCTAGACATTTAGCATCACCATAGTTATTATAATTGAAGAACTATGGTACAGAACTCACAAGCTATACTGTCTTGTCAACTTCCTCACTCGGGGAGGCTTGATTTCCGGCTTTTCCACAGCTGGTTGTGTAGTTTCCACACGTATAGGAATAGGACTTCTAGAGACATAACAAAAAAAAGAAAAGAGTTATATTGTCTTGTTCGGGCCATATATACTGCTTTCTCAGTTAATTTATACCTTAATATCGATAGTCGAGAAATCCACTTGTTTTACCTTTTTACTCTACTTTTAGTAACTACAATTGTTTTTTAAAAACTGTAGGAAGTCCAAAAAATAAAAAAACAAAAAAAGCAAATCATAGGGAAGAAAGGATAGCAAGTCGGGGAACCTAAATATAATTGGGGTGCCAAATAAAATTTCCCTGTGGCAGTCACCCACACCAATATGAGGGTTTGGTTCATAACTTTTTGCCAATAAAATGGAGAGAAACCTATAGATAACTTGTTTTTACTTTCAAGTAATCTGGTAGGTTTTCTATTTTAAACATAACACAGACTATGTATTTTTTAAAGAAAAGATAAAGAATCACAGTGTATTTTATGTGAAAAATACATAATCAGAACCTTTAGAACTTGCTCTAAAACATTTTAATTCTACGTACATGTGAAAATGTTCAAAATTACATTTCACTTTTATCTTTCCTCAATAATTTATGCCAGATAACCAATGGGTCCTACTCAAAACAGTGACTTTTTTAAGGAAACATTTTAAACACATTTTTGTAGTGGACATGACTAATTTCATTTCTTTTTTTTTTTTTTTTAAATCAGCAATTACCTTCTTTGACCAAAAAGGCATCAAAATAAGTTGAGGACCTCAATAAAGAACCCCTGACAAGTCAGTTAACACTTCTGGGCCTTCATTTTCTCTTCTATTCCATGCCCTATATGGTGACAAGTTTGTGGCCAGTGCCCACTAAGTGTTTGTTGGATAAACACATGGTTGAACAAATAAGAAGTGAGAGACGGCTGTATTCTAGGTTCATGAATTCCTCAAGTGGGGATCCTGAGAGTAAAGGGAGCATGGTCCCTGGAAGAACTCCTAGCCTAGAAGGGGAGCACATGACTTTGCTTGGGGGGAATGGTTGGTGTCTGGGAAAGTTTCATGGAGGAGTTTCCTCTTAACCATATGGAGGGAAGACCATGAAGGTAAGAGACAGGGTAAAGACCTGGCTGAATGAAGGGCACCTGAACTGCTGATGCGTGGGGGATTTGCACCAAAGGGAACTAAGGTAGTGAGGGGTCCCAGGCTGAGGAGCCTACACTGAAGGCAATGGCAGTCTCCAAAGGTTTCCGGGCAGACTCGCTTTTTAGAAAGTCCTTAGAGTGATGAAGAGGACCCTGGGGGAAAGAAGGCCAGGAGCCTCTTAGAAGACTGTTGTGCCAGTAATCCTGGAAGAGAGAAGATGAGGGTGCAAAGTAGGCAGGGATTATGGTCATGAAGAGAAGAGGATAGACGTGGAAGATAAAATGAAAGTCAAATTGGCAGGTCTTGGTGACCAGTTAGATGAGGGAAAGAGGAAAGAGAAAATCAAGCACTCCCAGGTTTCAGGCCTGGGTCAGGGGTCAGTAATGATGATTAGGCAAGATTGGGAAACAGGCGAAGGATAATGGAATGGGGTGGGAAGAGATGAAGACAGTTTTTGAAAAGTCCTAGAGTCAGTTGAGTATGCATCTCTGGAATAAGACAAAAATTTATACCAAGAACATAGACTGGGAATCATAAGGTGATACAGAGAAATGTTAGCTTTTATTTTTGGCATCAAGTATGAGAATTCCAGGACAGTGGTTCTATCTAGATCATATGTGGTGCTTGTTGAAAGGCTGATTCCTGTCTCTACTAGCACCTCCCCCCACCAAACCTCCACCACACACATACATGAAGGATCTACAAGGTCTGGAGTAGGACCCAAGAGTCTGTGTTTTTGGTTCGGTGCCTGTGGCTTAAGTGGCTAAGGCGCCAGCCACGTACACCTGAGCTGGCAGGTTCGAATCCAGCCCTAGCCCCCCAAACAACAATGATGGATGCAACCAAAAAAATAGCCAGGCGTTGTGGCAGGCACCTGTGTTCCCAGCTACTTGGGAGGTGGAGGCAGGAGAATTGTTTGAGCCTAGGAATTGGAGGTTGCTGTGAGCTGTGATGCCACAGCACTGCCCAGGGCAACAGCTTGAGGCTCTGTCTCAAAAAAAAAAAAAAAAAAAAAAAAAATTGGGGTCTGTGTTTTTAACAAGAGACTCTGATGCAGTAAGTAGTCTTTGGACACACTTTGGGAAACTCTTCCCTAGAGAAAAGCTGTCAGAGTTAGGAAACCAGCAGGTGGCATTGGGGCCACCATGATCTTTAGGTTGCTATTCTTTGGGCTGAGGGGGGAAGAGTTTCTGTTCTCTGTGCAATCAAGAGAGGAAATACTGTATATACTCGAGTATAAGCCGAATTTTTGTGCTGAAAAACCCCAAACTCGGCTTATACTCAGGTCATACAGGTTATTTGATTCGGTGCGCGCGCACCTAATCAAATGCATGTAGTCTCCAGTCGTCTTCTGCCATCTGCTTGAGGGGCGGTGCTTCAGTTCAGTCCACAAGTCGCGGCTGAGCTGAAGAGGTAGGCGGCTGAACTGAACTGTATTCCACTGAACTATTTAACCCACAATATTTAATGGCACATTTAATTAAGTGAAAACCCCATTTAAGGCAGTAAAGTCTTGTAAATAAA
>CAUYPK010070277.1:0-19216 GCA_963574355.1 Loris lydekkerianus
GCTTCATAGTAGGGCTGAGTACATTGGATACTTTTTCTTCCATTCCTGAGATACTTTGCTAAGAAGAATATGTTCCAGCTCCATCCATGTAAACATGAAAGAGGTAAAGTCTCCATCTTTCTTTAAGGCTGCATAATATTCACTTTTTTGGTGAAAGTATTTACTACCACCCCTGGGAAATCTTATATCCTCAAAAGCAGCCTGCAAAGTCCTTGTCCTTTCTCTTACAGACAGCATCCTATTCTGAGCATCCCATTCAGTAACAAAACAGCATTCCATTCTTAGCATCATACAGCTGTCAAGAACTATAAAGACCCTAAGATTTATCATTTTCAAGCTAATAAGTTAGCCTTTGCTGCTTTATGAATGTAGGCAGAAGACCTAGGACTCCTAGATAATAAAGAGAAGAAATTGTATACTCATGCACAATAAGCACCATGGGCATTAGCATATTTGCATTAGTTCTCCTGGCCAAATTCCATAGGAAAAATGCAGTGGACCCAAATTCATTCTCCACATGCAATTGGTCTGAGCTGCAGTGGAGGGATTCAGGGCCAAGGGACTAGCACCTTTTAAGCAAGAAGCCAACACTGTAGCAGTAGGAAACAAGCCAGTATTCCTTATCCCATGAGTGGGCATATGGTAGTCATGCTGTGGTCACTTTGAACTAGTTCGTTATCTATGTGAGTAGCTACAAAAACTCCCATTTATCAGAAGATAGATAAACCTCAGCAAGAACATGCAGGAACAACCCTGGTTGGTAGCCAACTACCCCTCCCAGCAATCCACCCCTCAGTCCTACATATATGTTCATGGCTGAACTCAAATTTACACACTGAGTATGTCACTTTATCAGCTATTGTGATTAATAGAGACTGAGACCAAATTTGTTCTATTTGTCAAACATTATTCTAGATATTTCTATAAAGGTTATTTTTTAGATGAGATTAACATTTAAATCAGTGGACTTTGAGTAAAACAGATTACCTTCCATAATGTGAATGGGCTTCATCCAAGTTGAACACCTTGATAATAAAAAGACTGACCTTCCTGAACAGAAAGAAATCTTGTCAGCAGACAATCTTCGTACTTGAACTGCAACCATAATTCTTCCCTACATCTCCAGCCTACCATCCTAGCCTGATTTTGGACTTGACAATCTCTATAATCATGAGAGCCAATTACTTAAAATCAATTTCTTTGTCTCTGTCTCTCCCCATATATGTATGTATATGTATAAATATGCATTCTGTGTGTATGTAAGCGTGTTTGTGTATGTGTGTGTGTGTATCTTATTATTATTGATTTTGTTTCTCTGGAGAACCCTGACTAATACAGGTATAATTTAACTAAAGACCTTTGTTAAATTCTAACCATACTATGTTTCAGATCATTTGTTTACCTCTTTTTTTCTCTCCTTCCTCATAAGGAGAAACATTTGAGCTGAAAGTGACTGAAATCTTGGGTGCAAAGACTTTGTTTTATCAGTCTTTGTATTCATCAAACATAATAGGCACTCAATAAAAAAGTTCATTGAATTAAAGAGGGATTGAGTATGTGAATACATAACCAGACTTGTTTAATACCTCATAATTGCCTTCCTCAACACCTGTATCAAGCAAAAATCCTAACTGTCTTTCAAAGTCCATCTCAAAAACCAACTTTCTTAGAGCTTTTCTTGAATTATTCTTAGTGAATGTTGTCTCTTCTTATAAAACTGATTAACATTTTATCTGTATCCCTTCATGAATTTAGCAAACATGGTGTTATTGCTAAAAATTTATACCCATTTTTAAATTTGTCTTTATTTCTCTTCCAATTTCTCTTTCTTATAAGTTATTTGAGGGAACTTGTTGTCCTTATATATCCTCTCACACCCAATACACATTCATACCTAATAGACACTCAAAACCTGTTTGCTGAATTGAACTTTGCTGGCTTGAACAAGGGTAGATAATCATTGGTGCAAATGTGCTAATTACCCACAGCTGGTTTTAAAGGTGTTTCTTTTTATTAGCTAGCAGCTCAGATTCCCTTTAGGAAACATGACCCTTTTGCTAATGATCACATTAACCACTACACATCAATATAATGACTAGTTGCCTTTAAAATGAGCCAATAAAGAAGGCTGGGAATGCATCAGCAAGATGGCAGAATAGGACTTTCTGGCACTTATGCCTATGCAGAAACTTCTGTTTCAGCAACAGTCATGGATAAAATACCTTAACAAAAGCTAAGGAAGCCAGGTGAGAGATTGTAGCACCCGGGTATGGCACAGAAATAAGAAAAGACGTTAATTGAAGAGGGTAGAAAAAAGTGTTACACCCCTCCCTCAACCCTAGGCAACACAATATTGAGGGAAATAACTTTTTATTTGGAGGAAAGGGAAAGAAGTGAGCAACAGACTTTGCCTCAGACCTTTACATCACGGCCACCCCATTAAAACCCAGCAGTGATTAGGCAACCATGGTCCCATACTTCAAGCCAGTATTCACAGACTGAGCCTTCAACTCCACTTTGGCATTAGGCAAGATCCTTTAACTCCAGGCCTGCCCAAATGCTGGGCCAGTCATATGGACTCCAGAGTTCAGACTCACCCTAATGCCAGGCCAGTGCCAGGCCAGCCCCAGGAGACACAGACTCTAAACCACCCCCAGGACTGTGTGAACCCCCAGGGCCCCAGGCTTCAGTACTTCCCTAGAGCCAGGCCTACCCACATATCCCTAATCATCAGGTTAGTATACATGGCCTCAGACATTAGGCTGGCACCTACTGATACAGACTCTAGGCCAGGTTGGTGCCAAGCTGGTTCCCATGGCCCTATCTTCCTAGTCAATACTTATGGACCCAAGTTCCAGCAGTCCCAGGGGCAAAGCCTATCCCAGTAGATCCAGTGCTCACTGGATAAATCCCCATTGACCCAGTCTTTGGGATTTTCCCTATAGACTCAGGTTCTATGGTGGCCTCCATGGCCTCAGGACCCAGGCCAGCTCACATGGACCTAGCTTTCAGGCCAGCATCCACACACCCAACCTTCAGTCCAGCCCCAATAGACTCAAGATCCAGGCCAGTTCCCACAGTCCTAGGCTCTAGGCAAACCCTAGAAGACACAGACATTATGTACCAGGCAGCACCAGGATCTAGACCAGTGGTTCTCAACCTGTGGGTCACGACCCACAGAAACTGTATTAAAGGGTTGCAGCATTAGGAAGGTTAAGAACCACTGATCTAGACCGTTCCCCAGGTCCCAAGACTCCAGTGGATCATGTCCCAGGATCCAGACCCACTCCAACAGGCCCCACTACCAGGCCAGCTATGGATTAAGGCTCCAGGATCATCCCCATGGGCCCAAGGACCTGGGCTTGGATTTTGGCTCTAGGCCTACCTCAGCACCAGGCCAGTCTAAGTGTACTCAGGACCCAGGCCTGCCTCCTATGAGGCTCTAAACTAGCTGTTATGAATACAAGATCTAAGCTCTAGGCCCACCCTCATGAACCCAAACTATAAATCCACCTCAGTGGATCTAAGCTCTAGCCCCAAACCTGTGGCTCTATATGCCAGGCCTTCTCACCTACTGATCCAGATACAAGGCCAGACTCTAGCAGCAAGCCCACCATAGACCATGCCAGATAGCCTGCCCAGAATCTCCACACAGGTTGACCAGTAACGAGTTTTCCCAGACAAAGCCGGTCTGCAACAAATGGAATACTATTTCTTCAAAATGCATCGATATCAACATAAAGCAACAAGAAACATTTTTTAAAAGGAGACATAACACCACCAAAAGAACACAATACAACACGTTATTAATAATTTGGGGGGAAGAACATAAAAGAATGAAAGTAATGAAGAAAATCTATGAAATTTATGGGATAGCATCAAAAAAGCAAATTTTGAGGTACAGGAATTCAGGAAGGAGAAGGGAGAGTCAAAGAAATAGAAAGAGTATCCAAATAACTAATAGCAGAAAAACATCCAAGCCTGGAAAAAGTATAAATCTCTGGGTACAGGAGGTCAAGGTCTCCAGTCAAATTCAATCTACATGAGACTATACCAACACATATTATAAACAAACTGTCAAAAATTAAAGACAAATGGGGGGCAGAGCAAGATGGTGGGATAAAGACATCTCCTTGCCAGCTGTTCTTAGTGAGACAGAGGACAAAGGATTTTGGCCATCTCTGGCTAGGGAAACCTACTGAGAAACATTACCCTGGGGACACAGTGAAACAGTAGGGGACTCCAGGAACCAATGAGGAGGTCTGAAGCTAAGGAGGACCAGCACAGAGGGCAAGTGCCAGGGTTCAAGAAGAGGTTGGCCTGTGGGCCTCTGGTGGAAGACTGGAGGTGAGAAAGGGGTATCTTGTAGTTTTTGTTTTTATACTGGACTGCTCCCTGGACTGCCTTGGAGGGGCTTGGATGAGCAAGGAAACTTGAGCAGTGTTAGGCAGCTGAGACTGAATGTGTGTGGGGCAAGGTGAAATTCCCATCAGCTTGGCTATAGGCAGACTACCATTATAAGAAAGCTGTATAGGAGAAAGAGTCCACAGGGTCCTACTGCACAGCTGGCCCTTGTGCCTGCTGAGCTCAGATAGCCATCCTTGGGGTGAGTTGAGCCCCCCCCCCCTTCCTGGGGAAAGCCACTCTGTTATTAGGTGACACTGTTTGAAAAATCAAGATGTGCCACCTGAGAGCTTGGGATCCTAATCTCATGGGGACTGAATGATGGCAAAGTGACCAGGCCCTGACTGGTGGCAAGTAGGTCAGAAGAACAAGTTCAGATTTCCTCTGAAACTATTAAACAGAGAGAACAGTTGAGTGTGTTTTCCTTCTCCCAATACCACAGCACCACCTATTGTCCAGGCAATATATTGAAATTTATATATGTGTATGTATGTGTGTGTATATATATATATACATATATATGCTCACACACATATTTTTCTCTCTTTCCAAATTTTTCCTTCAGTTTTTGTTGTTGTTATTGTTTTTGGTTTGGTTTGGGTGTATTTTTATTTTTTCATTTTATTTTCTTTAATAGTAAGGGCTTCTCCATTTTGGTTATGTTTTTTTCAGCTCCTTTTATTCTTTGTTTTTTATTTCTCTCCTTTTTCCTCTCCTTTGGTGTTTTTCTACTTTTCTCAGCTCATCTACATAAATTTCTCATCCAACAACTAATAAATCCCTTTTTTTCCCCTCAGTTTATATAACTGTATTTTTAATTTTCTTTATCTATTGTTATTATTTTATGTTTTCTCTTTGGACTGGGGAATCACAGCATTAGTCTGCCTAGGAGGGGGTGAAAGCATTGGTTTGGCTCAAGAAGGCCATGAGCTCATAGTCTAGGGTGTCCTTCTAGCTTTGAACTTTGGAAAGACAAAATTGGTGGATCTCCACTGTAACATACTGATGATTTTTATCTATATGTTGTGGAGGTGAGGTGTTGTTTTTGTTCAGGCTGGTAAGGAGATCCTGACCTAGAAGAACCCACCAGGATTCCAAAATCCTGGAGGTGTGAGTCAAAGCACCCTGCCAAACACCGTGATTTCTCCTGTCTCTCTCTTTCCTTCTTTCTGTCCTTCTTCTCTCCTTTCCTTCAACTCTTTCCTTTCATCTTCCCCCTATTATTTCCATACCTTTTTCTTTCCTTTATCCCTTCTTGATCTTTACCCATCCCTTCTTTTTGGCCTTATATCTAAAGGGCACTTCAATACTAAGTTCAGGGACACTATAATTTAAAGTAAAGGAGGCAGTGAGAGGAAAAAGTAGGGGGAAGAAGTGAATAAAAAGAAAACACACATGAGGAGGAACCATCAGAAAAATTCTGGCAACATGAAAATCCAGAACAGAGCAACCCCTCCAAAGGATCATGAGGTAGATACCACAGGGGATTCCATCTATGAAGATTTAATGGAAATGACAGGGAATTTAAAATATGGATGGATAGCCGGGCATTGTGGCGAGTGCCTGTAGTCCCAGCTACTCAGGAGGTAGAGGCAAGAGAAGCACCTAAGCCCAGGTGTTGAAGGTTGCTGTGAGCTGTGATGCCACTGCACTCTACTGAGGATTACAAAGTGAAACTCTGTCTCAAAAAAAAAAATATATATATATATATAGATAGATGGAAAAGGCAATAAAGGAAATTGATTTTTAAAAAGTGGAAAACAACCAAAAAAAATGGAAGAAAGATATGAAAAATATAAAAAGGCTTAAGGAATTGAAGGAGTCAATCAGCAAAATTAAAGATGGAGTAAAAGTAGAAATAACAGATTAAACCATGAAGAAGAAAAAAATCTCAGAATTTGAGGATAAAACTCTTGAGCTAATGTTACCAGGTAGTTAAAGAGGCAGAAAAGAAGAGGGGGAAAGCAGAACAGTCACTCAGAGAATTATGGGACTTCAGAAAACATTCAAACATACAAATTATAGGGATCAATGAAGGGCAAGAAGAATTTCCCAAAGGAATAGAGCCCCTACTGGAAGATATCATAAATGAAAACTTCCCAAGTATCACTAAAGATTGCAAAACACTCCTTTTAGAGGGATATCAAACTCTGGGTAATCTCAACACAAATATAGCATCTCCAAGACACATTGCAATAAACCTGTCCAAGGTTAAGACAAAAGAGAAAATTCTGCAAGCAGGCAGGAATAAGTGCCAATTGACCTACAGGGACAGATCCATAAGGGTGACAGCAGATTTTTCAGCTAAGTTTTCCAAGCCAGAAGAGAATTGTCATCCACCTTTAACCTTCTTAAGAAAAACAATTTTCAACCCAGAATGCTGTATCCTGCTAACCTAAGCTTCAAAATCAATGGATAAATCAAATCTTTTACCAATATGGAAACACTGATAAAATTCACCACAACAATACCAGCTCTATAGGAAGTGTTTAGACCTATTCTTCACATCAACCATCACAATGGACCACCAGCAAAGCAAACATGCAGAAACTAAAGAAAAAAAAAAAAAAAACTAGCTTCACAATGGCACAAAGGATAAAACCACCCAACAGGCTTTCACAAAATAAGATGACTAGGGGCCAGGTGTGGTGGCTCACACCTATAATCCTAGCACTCTGGGAGGCCAAGGTGGTATATCTCTTGAGTTCATGAGTTCAAGAGCAACCTGAGCAAGAGGAAGACCCCATCTACAAAAAACAGCTGGGAATTGTGGCAGGCACCTATAATCCCAGCTTCTTGGGAGAGTGAGGCAAGAGGATCTCTGGAGCCCAAGAGTTTTAGATTGCTGTGAGCTATAATGCCACAGAACTCTACCCAAGGCAACAAAGTGAGACTATGTCTTAAAAAAAAAGACTAAAACTCCACCACACTTGTATCTATTCTCACAATTAATATAACTGCTTGAATTCCCCACTGAAGAGGCACAGGCTGGCCAATTAGATTAAAAAAAAAAAAAAAAAAAGGACAAGGCATCTATATGTTGTCTCCAGGAAAGATACCTAACCTCAAAGGACAAAACAAAATCTAGGATGAAGGTTAGAAAACAATATTTTAGGAAAATGGAAAACAGAAGAAAGGAGGGGTCACAATCTTATTTACAGATATCAGTGGATTTGAAGCAATGAAAGTTAAGAAAGATAAAGATGGTCACTTCATACTGGTCACAGGAACAATACAATAAGAGGAAATTTTGATTCTAAATATTTATGCACCCAACTTAAATTCAATCAGAGTTATGAAACAGACCTTAAATGGTCTGAGCAGTAAGATATCCTATAACACTATAATATCTTGGGACTATAACACTTCTCTAACATAACTGGACAGATTCTCTAAGCAGAAACTAAACAAAGATACAAGGGACCTAAATGTGACCCTAGAAAAATTAAACATATACAAGATTAATGTATATTAAACAAAGATACAAATTAATGTATACTAAACAAAGATACAAAATTAAACATATACAGCATCCCAAGCTAAGAAATATACATTCTGCTCATCAGGCCATGGAATACACTCCAAAACAGACCATATCCTAGGACACATATCAAACCTCAAATTCAAACAAAATTTAAAGAATTGAAATTATACTGTGTATCTTCTCAGACCACAAGACACTAAAGTTGGACTGCAATTCCAAAAAAATTTTCATCCCCACACAAGGTATGGAAATTAAACAACCTTAAGTTGAATGACAGTTGAGTAAAGGAAGAGATAAAGGAGAAATTTATTAAATTTCTCAACTATAACAATGAAGCCCCAAACCACCAGAACCTCTGGGATACTGAAAAATAAGTCCTAAGAGGAAATTTATCACATTAGATCCCTACATCTGAAAAACAGAAAGAGAGCACATTAACAACCTAATGAATCATCTTAAGGAAATGGAAAAAGAAGAATAACCCAATCTCAAACCCAGCAGAAGGGAAAAAATAAACAAAATTAAATCAGAAATAAATTAAATTGAAAACAAAAGGATTATCCAGAAAACTAATGAAACAAAAGGTTGGTTCTTCAAAAAGATAAATAAAATAGATAAACTTTTGGCTATATTAACTAGAAACAGAAACATCAATTCTCTAATAACCTCAATCAGAAATGAAAAGGGGGAAATAACAACTGATATCACAGATACAAAAGATTATCTCCGAATACTATAAGAAATTCTATGCCCAGAAATTTGACAATGTGGAAGAAATGAACCAATACCTGGAATCACACTATCTCCTTAGGCTTAACGAGGAAGAAATAGACCAATATCAAGCACTGAGATCAAAGAAACAATTAAAAAAAAAAAAGCTTCCAACAAAAAAAAGCCCTGGACCAGATGGCTTCACAACAGAATTCTATCAAACTTTCAAAGACCTTGTACCTATGTTGCAGAATCTATTCCAAACATCAAGAAGGAAGGAATCTTTCCCCAACACATTCTGTGATACCAAACATCACCCATACGAAAACCAGAAAAGGACCCAACTAAAAAGGAAAACAACAGATGAATTTCACTAATGAATATTGATGAAAAAAATAGTCAACAAAATCTTAGCCTATATATTACAGCTACTCATTAAAAAAATTATACCTCATGATCAAGTAGGCTTCATTCCAGTGATGCAAGGTTGGTTTAGCATACATAAATTCATAAAGGTAATTCACCATATCAATAGAAACAAAAACAGAGACCATATGATCCTCTCAAATAGATGCAGAAAAAGCATTTGACAAAATTCATCATCTTTTTCTAATAAGAACATAGGCATAGTTGGCACATCTATTACACTGATTGAAGCCATCTACAACAAACCCACAGCTATTATCATACTGAATGGAGTAAAGCTGAAAACTTTTCCACCATGAATAGGAATCAGACAACAATATCCTCTAATCACCACTACTATTTAACATAGTTCTAGAAGTTCTAGCCAATGCAATCAGACAAGAGAAGAATATAAAGAGCATCCTAAAGAGGTCAAACTCTGACTTTCTGATGATAATGTGATCTTTTACCTAAAAAGCTCAAACACTCAACCACAAGACTACTGGAACTGATCAAGAAACGCAGTACATTGCAGGGTATAAATCAATGTCCACAAATCAGTAGCCTTTGTATACACCAATGATAGCCATGTCAAGAAGCTAATCAAAGATGTAATTCCCTGCACAGTAGCTTCAAAGGCAATGAAATACCTGGAAATATACTTGACAAAAGAGGTGAAGGGCCTCTACAAAGAGAATTATAAAACCCTAAGAAAAGAAATAGCTGAAGACATTAACAAATAGAAGAACATACCATGCTATTGGCTGGGAAGAAGGAACATTGTTAAAATGTCTATACTACTCAAAGTTCTATAGATTAAATTCAATCCCCATTAAAATACCAACATCATACTTTGAAGAACTTGAAAAAATAGCTCATTTCATAGGGAACCAGAAAAAAATCCATATAGCCAAGGCAATTCCTAGTAATGAAAACAAAGCTGGAGGCATCACTCTATCAGACTTTAGGTTATAGTACAAGTCTAAAGTAATCAAAATAGCATAGTATTGGTACCTAAATGGAGACATAGACATATGGAACAGAATAGAAAACCAAGAGATGAAACCAGTCTCTTATAGCCATTTGATCTTTGATAAATCAAACAAAAGCATACACTGTGGAAAAGAATCCCTATTCAATGAATAATGCTGGAATAACTAAATAACCACATGTAAAAGACTAAAACTTGATCCACACTTTTTACCACTTACAAAAATTGACTCAAGATGGATAAAAGATTTAAATCTAAAACATGGTTAACCAGTGTGATATAAATGTGTCAACTGGTATGTGAAACTAGTGTATGATGCCCCATGATCATACCAATGTACATAGCTATGATTTAATAAAAAAATAATAATAATAATAAAAAAATCTAAAATATGGAATGATAAAAATCCTAGAAGAAAGTGTGAGAAAAACTCTTGAGGCTGTCAGACTAGGAAAAGATTTTATGAAGTAGAGTTCTGTGGCAATCGCAATAACAACAAAAATAAACAAATGGAACTTAATTAAACTGAAAAGTTTCTGGATGGCTGAGGACACAACAATTAAAGCAAATAGACAACCTTCAGAATGGGAAAATATATTTGCATATTACTATCTGACAAAGGGTTGATAACTAGAGTCTATAAAGGACTCAAATTAATCAACAAAAAAAGAGCAAGAAACATGAATAGAACCTTCTCTGAGGAAGACAGATGAATGGCTAACAAACATATTTTAAAAATTCATCATCCTTAATCATCAAAGAAATGCAAATCAAGACTAAACCTTTCTAAGATATCACCTAACCCCAGTGACAATGGCCCATATCACAAAGTCCCAAAGTTGTAGATGCTGGCACAGACATGGAGAGAGGGGAATACTTTTACACTGTTGGTGGGACAGTAAGTAATACCGCTTCTTTGGAAAAAAGTATGGAGAATCCTCAAAGAATTCAAATTAGATCTGCCAGTTGATCCTGCAATCTCATTACTAGGCATCTATGCGGAGGGGAAAAATAATTATTTTACCATAGAGACATTTGCACTAGATTGTTTATTGCAGCTCAATTTATAATCACCAAGATGTGGAAACAATCATTTTATCATAAGACATTTGCACTAGATTGTTTACTGCAGCTCAATTTATAATCACTAAGATGTGAAAACAATCTAAATGCCCATCAACCAGGAGTGGATTAACAAACTGTGGTGTACATATATACCATGGACTACTATTCAGCCATTAAAAAAGATGGAGACTTTAAATCTTTTGTATTTGCCTAGGTGGAGTTGAAACACATCCTTAGTAAAGTATCACAAGAATGAGATAGCAAATATACAATGTGCTCAATACTAATATGAATCCACTATACAATTTAATACATGCCTACATAAGAGAAAAACTCAATTCAATTCAAGTTGGGGAGAGGAGGAATAGGGAGTGGGCAGAGAGGAGAAGGGGAGGGGGTTTGTATGCTCCCACTTAAAGGACAAAATGTAAGGGTATTGGCACACCTTTTGAGTATGGGACACAACTAAAAGAGGAACTCTACCTAACATATGCAAATATTATAACCTAGTTGTTGGTTTCCTCACATTAACCTGAAATTTAAAAATAATTAAAAATATAATAAAATAAAAACTGACTTATATTTTTAAAAAAGACAAAGGAGGGTCTTAAAACCAGCAAGAGAAAAGAAGAAAATCACAGAAGGGCATTCAAATAAGGCTAGAAGTGGACTTCTCAGCAGAAATCTTACAAGCCAGGAGACAGTGGAATGACATATTCAAGGTGCTGGAGGAAAAAAAAGAAAACCCTGGCCAGCAAGAACTGTACCTGAGAAAGCTGCCTTTCAGAAATGAAGAAGAGATAAAGACTTTCCCAGGTAAATATAGCTAGACTTGTAAGAAATGATAAAGGGAGTTCTCCAAGCTGAAGGAAAGGATGCTAATTAGTAACACAGAAATGTATGGAAGTATAAAAACCACTGGTACAGGTAAGTGCACAAATTCAGAATACTTTAATACTGTAATAATGGTGTATAAATCATTTATATCTTTAATAGTATGAGGACATAAAAGACAAAACTACTAAAATAATGATAGCTTCAATAATTTATTAAACCATATATGATATTAAAATATGCAAATTGAGATATTAAAAACATAAAATGTAGGGACAGGGAGTAAAAATATAGAAGGATTTTATTTCTGAGATCAAATTTAACTTGTTCTAATATCAAAGCCAGACAAGGACACTACAAGAACAAAAAGTTACAGATCAAATCCCTGGTGAACATAGATATAAAAATCCTCAAGAAGATAGAGCAAACAAAGTTCAAAGTTCAGTAGAACAATAAAAGATTCATTCACCACGATCAAGTGTAATTTACCCCAGGGATGCAGGTATGGTTCAACATACACCAATATATATGTAATACACTACATTAACAGAATGAAGAGCAAGAATCATATGATCACCTTGATAGATGCTTTTTAAAAATTTGACAACATTCAACATTGTTTCATGATAAAAACTCTCAGCAAATTAGGTAAAGAAGGAATGTACCTCAACATCTTAACACAATTAAAGTTGTATATGACGGATTCACAGCTAGCATCATACTCAATGGTGAAAAGTTGAAAGTTTTTCCTGAGATGTGGGACAAGGTAAGGATGTTCACTCTTGCCACTTCTATTCAACATATTCTTGTGTAAAAAGAACAAAGCTGGAGGTATAATGCTCCCTATCTTCAAAATTTACTATAAAGTAATAGTAATCAAAACAGCTTTTATGATGATAGCATAAAACAGCTTTTATGATGATAGCATAAAAACAGACACATGGGACAGAATCAAAAGCCCAGAAATAAATCCACACATTTTCAGTTCACTGATCTTTAACAAAGGTGCCAAGAATGCACAATGGGAAAAGGACAATAGTCTCTTCCATATATGGTATTGGGAAAACTTAATTTCCACGTGCAAAAGAATGTGGACCTTATCTCACACCAAATAAAAAATCAACTCAAAATAGATTAAAGACCTACATTAAATGCATAAGACCTTAAACTATAAAACTACTAGATGAAAAGAGGATGAAAGCTTCATAACTTTGGTCTAGGCAATGACTCTTTGAATATGATCCTAAAAGTGCAACCACCAACAGCAAAAATAGACAAATAGAAGCACATCAAAAATAAAAAAAACTTCCATACAGCCAAGGAAACAATCAACATAGCCAATAGACAATCTATGTAATAGCAGAAAATAATTCCTAAGAATACATCTGATAAGGGGTTAATATTCAAAATATATAAGGAAATCAATAGTAAGAAAACAAATAGCTTGATTAGAACATAGGCAAAGTACCTGAATTCTGAATAGACATTTCTCAAAAGAAAACATACAAATAGCCAAAAAGATATATGAAAAAATGCTCAGCATCACTAATCATCAGAGAAATTAAAATCACCATGAGATATTACTTCACACTTGTTATAATGGTTAATACAAAAAAGACAAAAGATGAGACATGTTGGTGAGGATATAGGGAAAAAAGAACACCATTGCACACTGTTGGTGGGAGTAATTAGTATAGTATAGTACAGTATAAAAATAAAGATAGACCTACCATGTGATCCAGAAATCCTACTGCTGGGTAGAGTGTGTTTATATATTTACACGTGTGTGTGTGCCTGTGTTTGTGTGTGTGTGAAATCAATTTGTTGAAGATGTAACCTGCACTCCCATGTTCATTGCAGCATCATTTACAGTAGCCCAGATATGGAACCAACCTAAATATTCACCAACAGAATAATGGATTAATAAAATACATACTACTCTGCCTTAAAAAGAAAAGGAATTCTGTTATTTAAGACAACATAGATTATCCTGGATGACATTACGTTTAATGAAGTAAAGCCAGCACAGAAAGACAAATAAGACATGATCTCATCTATGTGTGAAATCTTAAAAGTTGAACTCATTAGAAATAGAGAGTATAATGGCAAATACCATGAGCTTGTGGCAGGTAGTGATGTGGGAACATTGGAGACATATTAGTCAAAGAATATAAAATTTTAATTAGGTAAGAGGCATAATTTTAAGAGACATATTGCACAACATGATAACTATAGCTAATAAAAATGTATTCTTGAAAATCACCAAGTATATTTTAAGTGGTTCTTACCACAAAAAAATGAGTATGTGAGTTAATAAATATGTTAAATAGCTTGATTTGGCAATTTCACAATGTATACATACTCCAGAACACTATGTTGCTTACAATAAATATACATGAGTTTTATCCATCAATTAAAAAAAATTTAAATGAGGGGCGGCGCCTGTGGCTCAAGGAGTAGGGCGCTGGCCCCATATACCAGGGATAGCAGACCAAAAACTGCAAAAAAAAAAAAAAAAATTTAAATGAGCCAGTTAGTAGATATTTATATAGGTACATGTGAAAGACCTTTGAGTAGATTACACCAAAGTAGCATAGGTATTAAATTATTGTAGAAATCTTAGTTCAAACACCTTATTATCATTTTTATCTTCTGAACTACCTTGAAATGAGAGCCTACTACATGCCAGGAAAAGTCTAGGTCATTTTATACCACAGTTTTTAATCCTCAAAACAATAATATATTCAGTCTATTGTTGAGGAAGTAAAGGCCCAGAAGTTGTAAGTAATTTACTCAGAGATCACTCACACCCTACATATTCTTTATCTTGTTCATTTCTTCACTTTTTTTTTTTTTTTTTGGTCGGGGCCAGGTTTGAACCCACCACCTCCGGTATATGGGGCCGGCACCCTACTCCCTGAACCATATCTTGTTCATTTCTAAGCCCTGTGAAGTCCATATCAGTCATGTCACAAAGCAAGCCATCCGCTGTTGTTATTCTTGTCTCTGTCATCATTCAGAGCTTCTTTAGCTCTTACCTAGATCATCACAGCAGCTGTCAAGAGGGTCCTCTGCCCATAGTTTCTTTCATTTCCAATCTGTCTTCCACAATATCAGAGTCAGAGACATACTCATGCCATTCCTCTTATTAAAAATCTTTAGTTGGATCCCCTCTGCCAACATAATGCCTCAAATTCCTAAGCATGGCATTCAAAGCTTTGTGCAATCTGAATTTGCCCTGCCTTTCTAATCCTATTTCCAATTAGCCACTCCCAGATTACATGTTTTCCACTAGATAAACTGATTTATGATTATTTCCAACATACTCAATACTTTTCTTCAAAACCCAGACTGATTGCCACCTTCTCTAATTGTCCCCAGGAAGAATCTCTGATCCTCTCCTAGCACTTTGATTATATGTGAAACTTGGTTCTTGGTACACAATGCTGTATATCATAGTCTAAATATACAGGTCAGTCTTTCCTTTTAAACAATGAGCAAATTGAAGGCAGAAAATATTATATCTATTGTACCTAGCACATAATATGTGCATTGTGAAAGATTATTAAATTGGCTGGAATTAAATTGAAATGAATTTGAACTTTGAGCGAATCAGCCATTAGAAGTCATACCCCACGCTAAGGAACAGTTACGGCTGCAGCCTAAAGGGAAAATGATCAAAACTCTTTAATCACTCTTCATACTGTAAGATACCCATTATTCAGGCAGGTATATCAGCTATAATATGGACATACTGGCATTACAGATACTCAGGACTACTTTTTCCAAATGTTTTGCCAGCAGTGAAAAGCACCTGGGTGCAGTTCCTTACCAACTCAAATAAGACCTGAGAGGGGATTTGAAGGGTGAGAGAGAGATATTTTGCCAAATGGAATGTCTTAGAAACACCAATTTAAACTTATATATAAATTAATCCTAAACATGTGGATTAAATTTCCCAGAAAAGACATGTTTTGGCTCTCTCTGGACCACAAATGATTGAAAAATGATTGGAGATATTTCCTGAGCCCAAAGACTGAGAAGGAGCAGGTCTATACTTCTTTAACTACAAATATTAATGCAATAGATAAATTATCCAAGGGGTCTGGGGAAGTTAAAACTATGGACAGGAAATAAGAAAATGAGATTCAGCTTGAAAATATTCTCCAGGTACATCTGGGTCAAAATAATCAGAAACAGAGAGATTTTGTTCTAGGGAAAGCCCAATAAAGTTATGGAGACTGTAAGACCTTCACAGTGATTTCTCATTGGCATGGCTCATGTGATAGAAGGCTGGTTGTTCTTATTCCTGAGGATGTAAGAGAAAAAGGCATTGAACTATAGAATATGAAATGGTAGAACATAAAGAAGGTCTTTGCCTTTGGTTATATAAAAACGTTCTTGGTATAGGAAAGGTTTAGCTAAAATCAGACTAACTTTTCCAGATAAGGAAATAAATTACTAAGTCAAAACTGCGGTCTTTGAGCATGGATTCCAGAGGCGAGATGGAGTCTGAGATCCAAACAGGTTACCTTCTCTAGGGAAGGACACAACACAGTCTTTGCTTGAGGCCATACATGCATTTTGGAACATCTACAGGAGACTTTCCTAGGAGTGTTTTATCTTTCCTTGTCATTTTAAAATAATTTTGTAAGAGATCGTATATTCATCCAAATAGGCCAAACCAAAATACAGTCATCATAGGCAAACTCTGACTTTGAAAATTGGACCATATTATGCACTATTATACTTTGAAGTGAAGACCAAATGCTCTAATGCCAAGGAAATGCACAGAGATTTTCTTCAAGTCTAGAAAACATGGTTGAAAAAAATAATCTATTACTTTCTACAAGGTAGGATATCCTGATCTTATACATGTCTCTGGATATTCAATGAAGTGTGAGAAAAATAATAATGAACAATCATAGTAAAAGTCTTTTACATTTATACGGTGCTCTGTGGTTTACATAGTACTCCATGTGAATTATCTTGTAATTGTCTCAATAACTACCAGCCAATATTACTATCTCATTTTTACAGATGAAGAAACTGAAGCACAGGAATGATAATTTACTAGCTAGGGCCAGTGACAGGGATTATGTGCTTTTTCTGAACCCTAATTCAATATTCTTCCACTATCTAACTAAATTTATAGTTCCTATGTATAACTATACAGGGAAGATGACTAGTGCTTATTCAAAGTATCTATATATTTCACATCCCTTATTGATCGGATCGATTGGATGATCTAAGCAATTTACATATATTACCTCATGTACTACAACACTATGAGGTAGATCTGATTCTTGCCCTCATTTTTTAATTCCATTTTATTTATTTATCTCTTTATTTATTTAAAGATAGGGATTCAGCGTGCAGACGAGTGGATTAAAACAATGACACTAGGGAAACTGAGAAAGACAGGAATTAACTGACTTGCCCACTAGCTGTTAAATAGAGGGGCTGGAATTCAAATTCAGGTAATATGTCTTTAGGATCCACTCTCCAGCCACTGCGTATGGAATTTAAAAGCTCCTTTATCATAAATATTATTTTTCTCTCATGTGAGGAAAGCTATGTCAGAATGAAGTTTGTATTCATTTCTGGATATATCTAATCCTGGGCTACAGATTTCAATTCACTGCACATTTCTGCACTATAGAAATATTGATGTGACATGTTTATCAGATAAGCTCACTGTGACTCCAGCGTAGACACAAAACTCTCAGCCACTATTGTGAATCCTGAATGAAAAAAAAATAATAATTCCAAAGTGAAAGGATAAGAAGTGCTATGTAAATAATACAGTGTTTAAATGATATGATGAAGCATAACAGAATTTCCCATTGGCAGCATAGCTATTTCTTTCCTCTTAATAGGGAATGAAGAGAACGTCTTTTAAAAAGAGTTGCTTGAATTCATACTCTACAACTCATATTTTTATAAAAACAAACTTTATTTCATGAACCAACCACTCTTAAGCCTTCCTTAAGAGTAAAAAATTATTGGCTCGGTGCCTGTAGCTCAAGCGGTTAGGGTGCCAGCCACATACACTGGAGCTGGCAGGTTTGAATCCAGCCCAGAACTGCCAAAAAACAATGACTACTATAACCAAAAAATAGCCAGGCATTGTAGCAGGCACCTGTAGTGCCAGCTACTTGAGAGGCTAAGGCAAGAGAATTGCTTAAGCCTGAGAGTTTGAGGTTCCTGTGAGCTATGATGCCATGGCACTCTACCCAGGGTGACAGCTTGAGACTCTGTCTAAAAAAAAAAAAAAGAGTAAAAAATTATCTTCTTTGATTAAGAGGATCAGGCTTTGGGGCTTGGTGCTGGAATATGCAAACACCTCTTCTTTATTCTCTTATTTTTGTATTCCTGCTTTGTAGAGAAGTAGTGACCAGGTTACATGGGCGCAACAGCTGACTCTCTAATTAAGCTCCTCTATTTGTTTAAATCCACCAGCTTAATGGAGACAGGACAGGAATTGTGAACATCTGGATAGTTGAGTCGCAGCTGCCAGTAGGCCTTTTTCTGACAGGCTAAAATCCATAGTAATTCTTAGAAGGGTTTGAGTCAAAGATGAAGATTCAAGAAAAATTAAAAGAACCATTTCAATCATGGTGGAGGATGGGGTCTTTATTAAGCAGGAATGTGCAAAAGTGTGAAATTAATGTGAAGAAAATATAGGTAGTTTGCAAATACTTCTACGGAGAGCAGTCCGGATAGTGAAAGGGCTATGCATCATATGATATAACTATGGATTGAACGTTGTCTTAGAGAATGTAGTCTTAAGAAGGACAAACTCACAGAAGATAGCTAGAAGGCTGTGTAGGAGGGTGGATTTCTTCTATCCAGCATAGATTTCTTGGAAGGCACAGAACTACACCCCAGGCTGGATGCTAAAAGGAGGAAGTTTTCAACTCCTGCTAAATAGTGTGGAGCCAGGATTTGAAGCCTGAGCCTGACCCCACAGCCCTTCGTCTTGACCTCTGTGTTATTTTAAAAGAATTGTTTGAATTCACACTCTACAACTCGAATATTTATAAAAACAAACTTTATTGCATGAACTGACCGCTCTTGAGCCCTTCGTTCTGCCTGAGAATTTTTTTTTTTATTTTCTTTTTTTTTCTTTCTTTTTTTTTTTTTAATTATAGATAAAAATATGCACCATAGATGTGGCCCAACCCATCACCCTCCCTCCACCCAAACCTCCCCCCTCCCTTCCCCTTCCTTGGTCCTTTCCTCATAGTCTTGTGGTATATTTGGGTTATAGCCTTCATGTGAAAGCTATAGTTTAGCTTCATAGTAGGGCTGAGTACATT